>BQNB010085404.1:3151-28484 GCA_026074375.1 Tanacetum coccineum | reverse complement strand
ACAATTTAAATGGAATACCTTCCACTTCGACCCACGCTATTCTACCTTCCACCTCAAATTCAGGTGTAACTTTGACAACTTGGGAGAACCACGACATTACACTAGTGCTTTCCTGAAATTTAAGTAATGCTTTCTCGAACTTAAACTCCAGCATCACCCATAATTCCCCCATATATTTGATTACAATATCCGAAAACCCCTCATTACCCAATGCCACTTTGAGATTAGCAAGAGAGGCGAATTCTTTCACCTTTCCAAAAATTGCATTAGGACAAACCTTATTCAGCAAACAATCGTCTGTCAACACAATTGAAGGTCCCGAGTCCTTCGCAATAGTCTCCTTGTTTTTTTCCCCACGCACAACACCCACATATGAATTATCAACAACAATCGGCTTACCTTGAGCTTTAGGTGTTGGATGTACAAAAGACTTCGGTACCCCTGCCCTTTCTTTCTTTCCAGATGCTCTTTGAAAGTGGGCGATGTTAGCATGAATTTTTAATCGACCAATCCAAACGGTACATAAGTTGTTAATCAATCTTTCTTCGCTAAATACATTAATAAACTTAACGAAACCAAACCTTTTTCCACTCTTTGATTTTTTGTTGGGAATGTAGGAATCAATAACATGCCCATATTGATTACATGCTTTGAAAAGATCCTTAGCCGATGTCGAATCTGGGAAATTAGTGACAAAGACCGATGTGGAAATCCTATCTACATCATCCTCCTTGGTTCTGAAATTACTCATTGGAACGAAAGGTTTTGGATTGAAGAGAGCTTCAAACAGATATTGGATTGAAAACGTAACCGGAGTATGATCAGATCCAATTACAACACCCTAAAAAAATGTCCTACCTTTGATGTCCCACTTTTGTTGTCCCGCCTCTGATGTCCCACCACAAGGATGTACCACCTATGACGTCCCAACTATAGTGTCCCATCTATGGTATTCCATTCGAAAAAGGGTTAAAAAATTAGATTTTTGGGTTGAAAGGATTCTGGGAGTTGAAAATGATTATTGTGATTAAAAGATGTAGGATTGAGAATAGATCGGAAAGGTTATTGGTGGCGTTTGATCCCGCCGGAAAAGTATCTGATCGGAAAGGTTTTATTTTGTAGAATATTAGTTGCTACACTTCTTTTTGTTGTTATTTTGCAAGATAGACTCATTTGTAGTAGTAACATGTTGTCATTTTTTATAAGAGGTTATTATTATACCCATTATAATGATTATAATATCTCTTTTTTATTAAAAGACAAATTATGAAGCATTTGTTGTTTTGAAGTGTATTATCGGGAGAATAAAGTTATAAAATTTGACAAGAGAAAATTATTAAAATATAAAAAAATAATACATAATCAATCTTGTATTTAGACCATAAAAGATAATTAAAAAAACATTTTAACTAAACTAACGGAACCGAATAAACCGAACAACCCGATAAGCGAACCCGATAAGCGAACCGAATAAACCGAACAACCCAATAATCGAACCGAACCGAATAAACCGAACAACCCGATAACCGAACCGAACCGAATAAACCGAACAACCCGATAACCGAGCCGAATAAACATTTTAGCCAAAAAACATTTTAACCGAACTAACCAAACCGAACAACCCGATAACCGAACCGATGAACACCCCTACTAATCTACTATCCACATTATGCTAAATCATGCTACATAAATAGTTTGAAGAGCTCATAAGTAATAACCAACGAGGTTTTTCACCCGCGTTCCGCAGCGGAGTGCGGAATTTTAACCCAATGACTATTTCCGTATAGTAAGTTAGTCATTAAAGACTAACTTTGCAAAGGACGGATAACCCCAATGACTGTTTTTGTAAATTGTTTTTTAGATTTTTTACGAAAATAGTCCTTCGGTTAGCGTTCCGTTGCAAAGTTAGTCATTAAAGACTAACTGTGCAACTAACCGATAACCATAAGGACTATTTCCGTATAGTACGGCTTTATAATTTTATTTTAAAAAATATATATTAAAATTCAACATTTTTTATAAAATCGTACGTATATCAAAAGTATTGCAACATTTGGCTCGTTTTGTTCGCAATTCAAAGATCTTTTCAGTGACATATTTGTTTACGAATGAATCGATAAATATACGTTCCATATTTGATAAATAAAGTTTGTTATATAAAAAATTCGTAAATAGGTAAAAGTTCGAGGTCGTTTTAGTAACTTCTTGAATAGTTTGAGGGTGCGTTTTGTAAAAAAAAAGTTATTGGTAAACGTGTATTTTTTTAATATTATTTTATATTTCAACAATTCCAAGAGCGTACTGCTCGATTATATATATTTATAATAGGAAGGGGTACGGTGGGCTGGTGGGCTCGCGCCATCGCACCAGCCAACCTTTTTCTCGCGCCAACTGTACCGTGGCTGGCGCCATGGCTTCTGGCGCCGTGGTGACCAGCCCACACCGTGGAGGATTTTTTGTGTGTGTGTGTGTTTTGTGGGTTTGTTTCTTTTTTTGTTTGTGTTTGTGATGTGTTTTTCTGTTGTTGCAGGTTTTGAGCTAGGAAGAAGACGAGTGGGTTTGGTGGGTGTTTTAATATCTCTGTTTTTTTAATTATACCCTTATTATATATTAGTTTACATTATTAGTCCCTGTTGCTTTATTGTTTTGGAAAGTTAATCTTTTTTTGTGCTTTATTGGTTTATCTTATGTAATGTGTTTTTAATTTTAATGAAATTTATTGAAGTTTAATTGTGTATTTCTTATTTTATATAAATGAAAAAAAATCTCGCACGACATCACATTTTTTATGCCAACGAGGGAGCCACAAAATGTGGTGTCATAGCATTTTTGATGTCATAGCACTTTTGCTGACGTGGTAACACTTTTTGACCCATGGCTTGAAGCCATGACACCACTGTACCCACTATTCTAATAAGGGATGCCACTAACAGAAAAAGGTAAAATCTATTATTTTGTTATTTTGAATATTTAGGTCTTGAACTTTAAAGGTCTTTCAAGCTTGAAAATTTAATTGACACTTAAATTATCATCAACATTTAATATTTTGTTTTAAAATAGTAACATAGTAGTACCTTATAACATACATAAATTTTCATTATTGAAATGACAATCAATCATAATATCGTAAGCATCATTATAATCCTCGCACGAAACATATAAATTTGTAATCCCTCAACAGATGTGTTCGATTTTTTTTGTCTAATCTGACCTACTTGTAATTACGGCACTGAGTCATCAAATCCACGAGACGGCCATGCTCTTTCGGTTAGTTTCTCTAATAGTTCTTCCATATCTTTCCTAATCACATCATCTTTAATAGGGAAGAGCAGAAGAATAAGGGAACCAGACCGCAGCAAAGTTGTGGTTTTGTTAGATCCAACAAAGGAGTGTCATTGACTTGTTCATGATTTTAGAAACAAGTGCATTCCATAAAATGTTTTGAGTATGAGAAGTAAAAAATTACACGTTTTTAGAATTATTGGTATTCGGTTCCGGAGCCGAGAACCGGTGGACTCGAACCGAACCGACCCAAGAACCGAAAAATCTCAAACTCAAGAACCAGAACCAGAACCATCGGGTCTGGATCCGATTCGTTTCTTCTCAGTTCTGTTCTGGTTCTCGGTTCCGATCCGGTTCTCTGGTTCTTTTGCTCATTCCTAATTGTGTCGAAAGTTTGTTTGAATATATTATGCGCATTGGCGGACCTAGAGAGGTTCACGAGAACTCGATAGATGTTTGTCGACTAGTGTAAATTTTTGTTAAAAATCTCGATTTCTCCAAAATAAATATCGTCCTGAAATTTTGTGTTACACAAATACTTGTTTTTTTAGTTAGTCCGCTAATATGTCAAAAGAATCACGTGTCTTCTTAATTTGTTTATGAGATTTAATAAGATCATACATTTTAGATTATATTTATATCTTTTACACTCATAAAAAAAAGTTATGCACTCGTGACCTAAAGTGTTGTCCGCATGTGATTATGCGGACATTAGGCGGACTCGGCACAGACTTGTTTACATGTCCCACCCTTTAACCAAAGAGTATCAAACACCCCTTAAAAAAGGAGATATGGAACAAGTGGAGTGTGGCTCAAATGCAAACACGACTGACTTAAACTCTGTTTTCATTCTTATTCTTACACACACACGCACTGAAAAAACACACACACAAAGAAACAATGGAGCTCTGTGGTGGAGCTTCTGCTTTATCTTCAAGAACTTCTATTTCACCTTCTCATTTTCACTCTTGTCATCAACCCACTTCAGTTTATGAAATCATATATGATTTTATGAAATCATATATGATTCGTTGTACGAATCATATATGATTCGTCATACGAATCATATATGATTTTCGTAATTCGTGACTGAAACAAAATTGAAAAAAGTTTGTCGGAATCACAAATCATATATGATTTTATGAAATCATATATGATTTTATGAAATCATATATGATTTTATGAAATCATATATGATCCGTTATACGAATCATATATGATTCGTTATACGAATCATATATGATTTTCGCAATTCGTGACTGAAAAAAAATTCCTCGAAAGTATATCGTGTCACCCGTCTACTGAAAGATAAAAAAATACTCGTCGCGATGGTGTATTTTTTGTCGTGTGACGATTTACCGTTTATAAGATATTTTATTTTTAAAAAAAAATGTGGAAAATGAGTTTTTTTATTTTTGATGAAAAAATGAGTGGCCAGAATTGGTTCATTGGGTCTATGACAAATGTTGGGTCTACATTGATATTAACTCGAGGCGGACTCGGCACAGACTTGTTTACATGTCCCACCCTTTAACCAAAGTATCAAACACCCCTTAAAAAAGGAGATATGGAACAAGTGAAGGAGTGTGGCTCAAATGCAAACACGACTGACTTAAACTCTGTTTTCATTCTTATTCTTACACACACACGCACTGAAAAAACACACACACAAAGAAACAATGGAGCTCTGTGGTGGAGCTTCTGCTTTATCTTCAAGAACTTCTATTTCACCTTCTCATTTTCACTCTTGTCATCAACCCACTTCAGTAATATATATACATATGATATATCTTTTATTTTTTCAAAGAAATTTGGTTATGTTAAGGTTTGTTAAATATGTACTGTTTTTGTTGGTTTTGCTTTTGCAGGTGTTGTGTGAATTTAGAAGATTTAAGGTTTTGTGTGTTAATGGCATTTCCCAGGTGAATTGCTTTTGCATAAAACATTGTTTGGGTTTTCTTATTTTTGCATTTGGATTTGCTTATTTTGAAAAAGAAAATGTAAACTTTTGCAGGGGAACCAAATGACTGTATCTATAACAGGAGCAACAGGTTTTATAGGGACTAAATTGGTGCAAAGGCTCTATCAAGGTACAATGATAACTTTTCCTTCTACCTATTCATCCGTTTTTTATGTATCTAATATACTAGAAGTTGCATTATTCGCTTATGCCGGGTTAACCTTCTTAGCAACAAAACCTCTATTAGACAAAAGGGCTTTTAGCCTAGCGGTATGTCTGGGGTTTTACGCAGTATGTGAGACCTATGTGAGTTAATAGGTGGATATATATGTGTGTGAATAAGTTGTCTTTCAAAAAAAAAATGCTATGATGAGGTAATTAAGCCTTAATAGTCTGCCAGCAAAAATGACTGGTTAACCATAACAATAGATAATCTTTATTAGACTTAGTAGTGTCATAAGTTTCCTGACCTTTATATTGGCTCTTATAACCATGGAACAGCTTGGTATTATGCTTTTGATGACTCCAGTATGTATGTGGCATGGGTCAGCATCTTTTAGTTATATGCACCGCACCATGTTGAATTTTATTTTTTTCTTCATTCTGTCATAATACAAGTCCAACTGATTCTTAATAACCCTGGATTGCAGATAACCATAGTATCTGTGTTTTGACTCGATCTAAATCCAAAGCTCAGTCCATTTTTCCGGGTAAGAAGGTAATAATTACTTGATCTATATGCAATATAGAAAACTGTTTAAGCTTTTTATAAAATTCATTTCATTCTGAAACATTGCGCATGAATAGTCTGTGAATCTGCAGTTTTCTGAGCTACAAATTATCATGTCCATCTTTTTCCAAATTTTCATGAATAGTCCTGTGGATCTTAGTTTTACTTGGAAAATTTAACCTTTTTCGACTGGTTACTGCATTCAACTTAACCTGTTGCATGGCAATTGGATAAAAAAAAAGTGGTTTATCAATAAATTCGAAGAATCTAACAATACTTTACATGTTTGCCCATAATTTAAAACAATTTCCTGATCTTTTTCCAACATTTTGTTCTGATTAAAAAATGTGATAGAATTACGATTTCAATGAGAAAATGACATTAGTGTTCACTGTTCAGTATTTTATATTATGACTCTTTTTAGGATTTTTGCAAATACGCATTTTTTTGTGGGAAATGGAGTAATAGTTTTACATTGTTTATTGTTCAGATCTATAAAATCTTTTCTTACCCGTTAGTGCTCCTTTATTTCTTGCAGTCAAGGATTTTCCAGGCATTGTAATTGCAGAGGAGCCTCAGTGGAAAGATTGCATTCAAGGATCAACTGGTGTTGTAAACTTGGCTGGGTTGCCTATTAGTTCAAGATGGTCTCCCGAGGTATGTAACCACCTCTGCTGTATGATTTTACCCTTGTCCCAATTATAGTGATATTTTCACCTTAACATTTAGGTCATTTTTGTGCTCCTAAATTATGCTTTATTTCTTATGGTATGGATAAAGCGTCATTTCATTGACTGTATGTAGTGTGTTGAGTTCTCTTTTTTATGTGTGATGACAATAGTTCCATCTTCCCTTGTGTGATAAAGTCGCGTAAAATGTCTGTTATGCCAATAGGAATGCAGTAAGTTTATACATTGCTAGATTTGTTCTCGGTAAATCAATTAATATGCTTTTTGCTGCTGCAGATCAAGAAAGAGATCAAGCAAAGCAGGATCAAGGCCACCTCAAAGGTTTAGGTTTTTGTGTTACATAAAAGAACTCCACAAAACATGTGAAGTAAATTGTAAATATAATTTATATTTGACTTTCACAAAGGCAATATTGTTGCCAAGAAATTTAGAAAGAATTGTAATTCTATTCGTTTTGACATCTTAACATTTTCATTTTAATGTGAAATAAAAACTGGGCCCACAAAATGGAAAGTTTAGGAATATATTATGAAGGGAGAGCACTATGTTTTTGCTTACTGTTGACGAGCTTGTTTCCTTGATCTTGCAGGTTGTTGACTTGATAAATAAATCTCCAAGTGATTTAAGACCAACAGTTTTTGTTAGTGCAACAGCTGTGGGCTATTATGGTATGTTTTGTAGAAATTCTTGTTTGTATGCTTTTACAGTATCATCAAATTATACTTTCAAGCTGAAAAGAAAGCTCTCTTTGTTTTCATTTTGAGCTTGCAGAAACTAAGCACAAACTAGTATAGAATGAAAGAGTTTTGAGCGCAAATAAGCTGTTGTGTATTATGACAGTGTTCTTAGCATAATTAACCTTTTTTTTTGCCTCAGGTACTAGTGAAACTCAGTTGTTTGATGAACAAAGTCCTTCCGGAAAGGATTATCTATCTGAGGTTAGCAGATGGGGTCTTTTCAAACAGATATTGATTGGGATTTAAAAGATTAGGTATTGGTTTCTCTGTACTTGCTAATTACATGTATTTGTATGTCAGGTCTGCAGAGAATGGGAAGGAACAGCCCTTGGAGTTGATAAGGATGTTAGACTCGCTCTTATACGTATTGGTGTGGTGCTCGGGAAAGATGGTGGTGCTTTAGGTTTGCTTACATTCCATGATTCACTTCTGTATGCCCAGTGTGCTTATATCTCTAAATACTTATTATTGTGACCTTGCAGCTAAAATGATTCCCATCTTCATGATGTTTGCTGGAGGGCCATTGGGCTCTGGAAAACAATGGTAATATTTTACCTAATCAAACCATGATAATGTTACATGATAATAGTTGCGTTTGGAGTTGATTTCAAACATTTTTATGATATCCTTATTTTATAACGACTATGCTTTATGCAACTATAAATCATAGTTTTATACTTTTATAACAAAGAACTGGCGTACGATGGCAATCGAAACAAAGTTTATTTTGATATTGTTTATACATGTTGTAGGTTTTCCTGGATTCATATAGATGACTTGGTGAATATGCTATACGAAGCCTTATTAAATCCATCTTACAAAGGTGGGCTTTTTCTTAACTTGTGTATTAAACTTATAGAACACACATCCAAACACTCCAAAATTTAATAACATGTTGACATTAGATTATTCCATACAATGGCAGGAGTTATCAATGGAACCGCACCAAACCCTGTTCGTCTAGCTGAGATGTGTGAACATCTAGGATCAGTATTGGGTCGTCCCTCTTGGCTACCGGTACCTGACTTGGCCCTTAAAGCAGTCCTTGGAGAAGGCGCTGTAGTGGTAAGCATTTCAGCACATTCTTCCTCAGGACTATATGCATTGAAATGGTGATAGGTTAATAGGTTGTACTATACTGGTCAACCCGCACGATTTGGCTTTAATTAGCTTTTAATCTTTCGCTCGCTATGCGATGTTTAAGAAATGTGGCTTTTGGTAGGTATTAGAGGGACAAAGGGTGGTTCCTACTAGAGCTAAAGAGTTGGGATTCTCGTACCAGTATCCATATATCAAAGAAGCATTGAAAGCCATTTTAGCCCAAAAAGTTGTAGTTTGAGGAAAGATCATCACCACAGTTTTAATTATTTTTGTGCAAAGACGATGCCGTCTTCTTGAGGAACAAAATCGTCAGAAAACCTTAAAAGCCAATATGGACTTTGAAAAACCAAACACCAAACACAATGCAGCTGCAGCCACAACTTCATTTTGTATTCTTCTCATATGTTTGTATGTATTATGAAACCTTACTCTTGTTGTAAAGGAAACATAAAGATGTTGCACTGAAACATGCTTTTAACTAAATACCGATGTGTTCTATAGCTTATATTGTCACTGTTCTGAAATTTGTTCGGTGGAAGACGTCTAAGAGGAAGTACCAAATGAAAAATATGACAATCACTCGAATTAAATTGATCCATATACCTTTCTAGTACTCGTGACTCAATTCTACACTCGCTGGCAGTTTTTAAGTTGTAGACGGATTGTTTGGCCGGCAATGAACAGGCGGTATCAAATGATCATCTTGGTACATAAGCACCTAAATGAATTAACAGTTGCATGACGCAGGTCAGTTTTCTGATTGGCGACTAAAAACATGATAACAAATCTACCAAGGAATGGGTCGAATTGGATCTCAGAGACATCTATTAGCTAGATGCCTAGATACTTGTACATTTCCATGGCACATGGTCTTTGCTGGGATTTTTCGACAACTAAACTGCCCTGAATGGGCAAACAAAGACGTGGAATAAATTATATCCCCAAGAAAACGCACAGAATGGTAGCGCAAGTTGGTTTTATGATTTCTCACTGAAATGTGTGTCAGGCTCGGTTTGTGTGACCGAGATGGGTGTTCAACATATAAACACAAAGTATAACCCCTCAACACACAGACACAAGACCGGAGAATTAAACAGTAAACTTTACTAAACATTTAGTTTCAAGTATAAAGCCAAGTTAAATTACAATGTAAATCCCTCCAAACATCGATAAAGTTCTTAAAGTTGACAGCTTAGCCCTTTAGGGAGTATTTTTTCCCTGAGAAGGCTTGGAACTTCGGTTCTTCCTTTGCCGGCTCCTCTTGTTTCGCCTCTTTAGCAACTTCCTGCAAACATAGAATAATAGTTATTGAGTTTGACAACCAACTAACAGGAAGTGTCATCAAGTAAAGCCACCAAACTGTCTCTCAACCAGCAATAGTAACTTATTTTTACTTTAATTATCAAACAGGAGACTCAAATGACACCCATCTATACCTTTTGCTTCTGAGGGGCTGCTGCAGTACGATTGGCATTGGAGCCAAACACGAGTTTTCCTTGAGTTTGGCGAGAGCCACTTTGTGAACTAGTACCAGCAGACGGAACTGCAGGCTGCTTCTGTTTGAAATCAGCAGGAGAAGAAACAGGTGGCGGTTGGTACTTCAAAGGTTTACCATCCAACCGTCTCCCTGATCCTGTAAATGGGTTAAACTTTGGTTCCTCAGGTGGAACTTCTTGCTCTGCAATTATTGAAATAAAATCAGTAAAAAAATGAATGGAATAAGATAAAGTCACGTAAAATACGAGCAGATTACATGCCAACATATATGTACCTTGAATAGGTGCCTTGCTTGGCTTCTCCGGTTCTTTGTAATCAAGGGGCGGAGCAAAGTCTACCTCGCAGTCGGTCTCAATGATTGTAATCGCATTTTTAGGCTTTGATTCAATGATATCAATGTAGTATTGTTTGTTGTTATACGCCACCATAATGCTATCTCCAGTTGTTAAGCATGAAAAGTTCCTCAGTGTTGTCTCTAAGCTGCAAAACACAAAGACATAATAGTTTGTAAATAATTAATATACATAGCATAAAGGTGGGAATTTTGACACATTTACTGTAAACCATAGACATGTGAATGAGTCAATCCGGATTGTGTATATCTCAAAAGGGTCACAAAGGTAAAATAGCTAACGGGTTAAAATTAGTGGATAGTATACTTTTAAATGCATACAACCTCCTAAACTGGTCTTATCTAAAGAGTTGCATTATTGTTGTAATAATAATGTTTCCAAACTCATTATTATTTCATTAATCATTTATGAAAATGGACAACAGTGTTTGTCGGTAAACCGACCCATTTTCATATTGACCCATGCTAAAAATGACCCGAAGCCAAACCCCCATCTTGTCACCTATAATAGAGTACCATGGACCAGCTTTTCAACTTACATTGCTTTAGGGTTTGATATATTCAAAAAGTCCGATGTATGTGGTTGCAGCTTGACATATGTACCCTTTGGCAGGGTCACATTCTTGACTCGCAAAAAGTCTCCCTCTTCTAAAAGAAGATTTTTCATCATCTGGATAAAGAGAAACAGTATGTGCAAATGAGCAGAACTTATAAGGTCTATAAAAGTAAATGGTAGATAGAATAACCTAACCGATAAACAAGCGCAAAGTAGAATAAATCTGAGAAAAGTATACCCAATAAGGCATGCATATCATGCCTTCTTCAGCAACGAACTCAAGAACACCACAATGTGACACTCTGTCAGTAGACTCATTGCGTAGCTCAAACAGCATTGGGTAATCAATGTGAAGGGAAGCTGCAGTAATAACGCTTGTTAGTCATTCTTTTTCACATATTATATTTCTAACTAGCGAAACTATATATAAATATTCTTAAAATTATCTGTATTCATAAACATACCGAGGCGATCAAGAGCAGATGGAGGCATTATTACTGGAAAAGAAGCAACAAGATATCAGTACATGACAAACTTATAAAAAAAATATACACAAAGCATGGATATAAAAGATGCTCACTTTTGTCACCATTTTCTATTTGGGGCTGAAACAAAAATAAAAAACCTTAACGTTAGAAATATAAACTCTTGTTCTTATAAAGAAATAAGATCTACTCACAGTTCGAAAATAGTTGCTTCCCATATTCCTTGAAATTGCCTACCTTCTTGGCTTAATTAAGCATGCGCGAAAAATGTAAGGGTGTGTTTAGCGGTAGAAATTTTTCTTCAAGTCTCTATCTTGATTTTTTTAGAAAAAGGAAATTGTTTTTATCTCAAAAAAGTGTTGAAAATAAGAAAACGTGTTTAGATGATATTTTTTATAAAAATGAAAAGTGCAAGAAAAAATTTGTAATGAAACTGCAAGGAAAATGTTGAGAAGTATAAATAGCTCTTTTCAGTTTAATAGTTAGAATTTGAAACTTCAAATTTTCACTTTCTTAATGAAAGAAAGTAAAAAATTTGTGACCACACAAGTTCCCAACTTTTTCAGTTTTTTGTGAAAACTTATTAAAAAAAATGCCTCATTTCTCGCCAACTAGACGCAACCCAAGTGTCGCCAATTAATTAGTTTAGTTCTAATTCAAGTGAGCAAGTGCTAGTCCATATTGCATAAAACTTAATTAATCAAATCAAAATACACATAATAAAGCTTGCTAACCTTGTCCATGTAAGATGCCGAGTAGCATTTATATGTATTTTCAAAGGACCCTCCGCGATATCCAAATTCGTAAAACTGCTATTTACAAGCAACATAACAAATTTAAGGTGTAATACACGAATAGCATGTTCATGCTAGTAAATAACAATAACCCGATATAACAAGTACAGCTAGAGATAGACTTCGAGGGATGTTTAGATATTGTGTTTTAATACTGCACATTAGTAGCTTCGAGAGTTGTTTAGTTTTAGAGCTTATCCAAATATTATTTGATTATTTGGGGGTAAAAAAAGAGAAGCTTTTTTGGATGTTTGGGATTGCTTATATAAGTGTTTTAAGCAGAAACGCAATTTCAAATAAGCAATCCTAAACAGCCCACTGTAATTGTAAGTTGCTTATTCCAAACACCCTATACGAATCGGAATATCAACTCAGAATCAATTTCAAGACTATTATTACTTAATCTAACCTAAAAAACAAATAAAAAGACACTAGCATATTAAAAGTTGTGCAAGATTGCTTATTTAGTGCTTATTTGCAAGTATCTAATCTAATTAGAAAAAAAAATCTAGCTTTTGGCATAAAACAGCTTAATTGCTTGATTTTCTATCTAAAATTACATAGCAAAAACAACCCAGAAAAAAAAACATAATCATAGGATACATACCATGTTTTAGTTCCTGGTACAACCAAGATTCCACAACCTAAGTCAAAACACAACCAAAAAACATAAAACACCGACACAAAAAAACATATGAGACCAAAAGATCGATAATTTAAGATTTTTTTTACCTAAAAAGATTGATTATTGAGATGCGATTCTTCGATAATTTAAATAAATAAAAAGATGGAGAGACAAATTAATGATATGCAGATGGATAGGTTTTGAGGTAAGATGTGAATGTGCTAATGTGCGCAGTTGGCTTTCTGTGCAAGCTATAACTATATATACTTATCTTATTAGCGATTTTTTTTTGACATGAGCCACAAACTTTTGAATTTTTCATAACTCAAATTACCATATTTACGTATTCGTTGATTTTAATATTTTCTTAATTTATTAAAATTACTAAATTTATCATTGTTTTATATAGAAATAAGTTTATTTAAAGAAACAAATGTGTTTATTTACTTGTCTCACCATAGCACAAGTTAGAGAAACTCAACCGGATTTTTAATCTACCCGATCAAGTCACCGGGTTACCGCCGAGTCAACTTGGTCTTACAAAACATAGGTCAACTGTTATATATGGCTAATGTAACACCCCTAAAGTAGGTCGCATCGGAAATATGTCTGGGGGCGTTACTTCATGAGTATCTTTGCACAAGATGC
This sequence comes from Tanacetum coccineum, assembly GCA_026074375.1. NCBI lineage: Eukaryota > Viridiplantae > Streptophyta > Magnoliopsida > Asterales > Asteraceae > Tanacetum > Tanacetum coccineum. Next base: position 15,028 of record BQNB010085404.1, on the reverse strand, counting down.
AAGAAAACGACCTTTAAATGAGTCATTTGAAAGGCAATCTCGTTGTTTTTTTTTAATTGATATAACATTTGTCCCATAACTGCATCACAATGAAACGCTTGAAAGTATACAACGAGATTTAATCATTTGAATGTAAGTTGAAATCCATGAATGAAATCTTGTAACGTTTAGACTCCAATGCATATCAGTTAAGTCAAGTAGCTTATTCACCTGAGAAAATACATGCTTAAAAGTGTCAACATAAAGTTGGTGAGTTCATAGGTTTATGTCAGTATAAATGTAAATCACAAAACTATATATATACAAATTTACTGTATTACAAGTCCCGCCCATACAAGACTTACAACGCATAAACTTAAATATATAGGTTTTCTTAAAATGCGTATAAACACAAACCACACAAAATGTGTTTGTTAAAATGATGAAATCCGAGATTTGTAAAGTATGCATGACCATTTCAATCCATAAATCGTCACAAAAGTATATGTATATGTTGGACCGCAAGATTTCTAAGTATGATAATGTAATGCGCATAATATCACGAAAAGTAAGCTCAATTGCCCTAAGTTCTATGACGATGAGGCTTAGACATGTAAGTATGCTACTTTATTCAAGGCACAGTAAGTGTTCACGTGTATGTAGTCCAATGCTCCGACATGGTATAACGTTCGTTAGTTCGATCTCGAACTAGTGAGAGCTAATCACCCGAACGAGGGTAGTCACTCCCCAAATAGATCTATTTTATAACACTCGCGCTTACCAGCAGTAATTAACAGCTCATTCTACTTAGGCAATCCGTAATCAGTTCAAAAGTAAAGTTGTTGCGTCCATAGTTGTAAATAAGAAATGTATCTTAACCCGAGATAAGTAAATGAGTATGTAGACGAGTTTGTAATCAATCATGTAAATGAGTTTGTAATCAATCATGTAAATGAGTTTGTAAGTAAGTTATGAAAACAAGTAAGTAAACGATTTTGTAAATGAGTATGTAAACGAGCATGTTTCTCACCCCAAAAGTTATAAAGTATATGTAAAACGAGTAAAACGTGAGGCTATAAACTCACCTCAAGTGATGGTATGAATGTATGAGTAATCAATCAATAAGTGTCGACACAACTAGCCGAAATGCAACCTAATTACATATAGGTCGTATAAGAATGTATACTTGAATAATAATACAACAAAGCATTTATTAAGTTAGATCACCACCTAATAGCTTTTGTTTAGTTTATAAGTTAAAATAAATGGGTATGTTAAGTCCATAACTTAAATGTCCAAACATGTATTCACTTGTAAAAGTTATTGTTTATATGACCTTGATATTTAATGTCTATGTATATATTTATAAATAAACTTGTAAAAATGGTTTCTATATTGTCTTTGTTATTTAGTGTTTAAGTATATATGTATATAATTAAACATGTAAAAAATAGTCTATTAGTCCAACAATTAAATTTGATCACTTATACTTGTTTTATCATTTTTATTATTTATAAAACGTACAAGTATATATAGTTTAATTAAACTCGTAAATGATTTGTATAAAGTTTTAAAACACGAATTAATATTATATATAGTTTAATTAAACTCGTAAATGATTTGTATAAAGTTTTAAAACACTATCATTTTCTAAGGTTTTTATAGTTCAAACGGACCCGAAAACACTAGTAAACCATACTTTTAATTTCAAACAGCAAGTACATGTAATAAAAAAACATGCTGAAACTTATTTTTAGTTACCGGTTTCTCGTAAACTTCATATCTCCTTCGTTTTAAGTTCGTTTTTCGAGTTCTTTATATTCACGGAATCGTATTAAGACGTACTATCATAATATCAAGTTTATATTTTGCCTAGAATTTCGTGTTAAAACAATTTATGCCAACTGTTCGAAACTGAATATATATATATATATATATATATATACACACACACACACACACACACACACACACATATATATATATATATGTTTGTTTTATAAAATTTTAACATGTTTTAAGTTACTATGTCACGAGCCAAATTCTGAAGGGTCGGGTTCTGCTTGGAAGGTGTACATGAATGCGAGGGTTGCTGGTTTATTCATGTTGGTCTTGTTGGAGTACAACGGTAAGGGTGTAGTACATGCCACGAGTAGAGGACTCGATATGGCACCACACTGGTTGGGAGTTGGGGCCGCTCCCCTGATGAGTCCAAGGCAGGACGAAACCAGTGAACCTCTATTATACGCGGGATGGATGGCTGGTCCTTATCGAGTAGAGGACGCCACGCGGGGTCGAAAAGATGACCTCGTGACAAGTGATATCAAAGCCAGGTTAGACCGAGGCAGACCAAAGCAGAATCGTTCAAGTTGTTCTCCCGAAAAGTTCTTAAAAGTGTTGGTTGCGCAAAGGTGGTGGGAGTGATCCCCAAGGATATTGATGAGTCAATATGATGTTGTGTGGAGTTCACAATATCACATTTGATGGAAGCCAGAAGGAGTACTAGACTAATCGAAATGGTGGATGACAATCGTTGCACGCTGGATCTTAAGTCGCCAGAAAGAGTAATGGACTAATCCAAGATGGAGTGTAGTCGTTGCACATTGAGACCCAAAGAGTTGAAAGTCGAATGTCCCTTTAAGCCATAAAGCCGGAGTAAAGCCAAATCATTTGAAGGATGTCGGTCGTCGGTGCGAATGACCATGTACGAGGCCGTGCATGAAATGATGGTGGGAGAATGTCACAAGCCAAATTCTGAAGGGTCGGGTTCTGCTTAGAAGGCGTACATGAATGTGAGGGTTACTGGTTTATTCATGTTGGTCTTGTTAGAGTACCCCAACGGTAAGGGTGTAGTACGTGCCACGAGTAGAGGACTTGATATGACACCACACTGGTTGGGAGTTGGGGCCGCTCCCCTAATGAGTCCAAGGCAGGACGAAACCAGTAAACCTCTATTATACGTGGGATGGATGTCTGGTCCTTATCGAGTAGAGGACGCCACGCGGGGTCGAAACGATGACCCCGTGACAACAAGTCCTCTAATTTTTCCAATACAATAACATGTATAAAATTAAGTCCACTAAATTTGTAGTCCTCCAATTAATTTCCATTTCATGGTTAAATATCAAGAACACAAAATAAATAAATATAACTTTATGTAAATTAATTAAAATAACAATAATGCTACAACTAGTTTTTTAAATTATTCACTACTTGTAATATATCAAAATGAATATTTTTCATAAATCTAACATATTTGTAACATATTTTCACCATGTGTATATATTTGTTTGATTATGTATAAAATTTGATTCTTGTTGCAACTTGTTAAAATAAAAGCTAGATGGTGATTTCACTAAATAAACAAGATGTATAAAATATATATATGAAAGTATAGAATATAAATGGACCTTGAGTGAGATGGTGATGAGATTTAGCAAGATGTTTAACCAAAATTACCAAGAAACCCCTACTTATTTTAAACCCTTAATAACACTTGAATGCTAAACCAATACTTGGATTTCACTTTGCCTTTTTTTCTTGTATTTCTGCCTACTGTCGTGAGCCACCAAGGAGGAAAAGAGAGTTTATCTTTATTTTTTTATTTTTTTGCAAGTGTGATGAGAGTATGATAAATAACAAGTATACATAGGAATATTTTTGGTAAAGAGTACATCTCCTTTTCAACTTGTATGTGACTAGTACACCAAAAATGAAGATGGAGTGTATTGGAATATGGTGTGATGGAGTGTATTGGAATATGGTGTGCCATGTGTGGAGTCTCAAAGAGGAGAAAGGAGAGGACCTTCTTGATATTCCAAAGTATCACATGGTGACTTAGGAACATGTTATCTATTCTTATAAAAGATCGAGTCCCTTAATTTATTAGGAAGATATCTTTTATAACACCCATAAATGTATAAACTTTGATTTGTGAAATGAAGCAGACAGATAGTTGCGGTTACAGGTCCATGCCTGGAGTAGAGAAGTCTCACGATTAATGCAGGTTCAGTTATTAATCCAAAGAAGGTGAAGAGGTCGGTTTTAATGTAGGTCGGTTTTAATGTACAAGAATCCACAAACAAAGAGAATCCCCAAACAAAAAATCAGATACACCCCTCTTTGGATGAATAAAAAAAAAAACCCTAATCTAAAATCTCAAAATCATTGAATCAAAAACACTAATCTAAATCCCCAAACACATATACGGATTCGTTTTTGCGATAAAATTTTGGCTTTGTTTTGAGGATTAAAAGGGAGCGTGTTCTGGTGGAATAGGCGGTTGATTATTGTCGGAAAATGATTACAACAACCTAATTGATGCCTGATTAGTGATACTATCAATTACATGTTTTATTTTAACCTTGTCGCGTTTATGGAATTTTTGTTACCCATCATTGTTTTATGTTTCATATGTGACTTAATTGTAAGTTTTATTTGTTAGTAACTGAGAATATGAGTTTATGCACACCATGTGTTTGATGAAATGTAAGTGAGATTCTTGGTATGTGCATTAATCCTACACATAGAAATAGGTATCTTCTATAGTTCTATGTATGTACATCGGGGTTTTAGAAACTATTTTCATAAAACTCAGTATTAGGTTTTTAGAGTTATAATTGGTTTCTGATTGATCTAATTTGTTAAGACTTATTGGGGGAGTAGATTTATATACAATTCTGACTCTATCTAATTTGTCAAGCCAAACCCAAGTGGTAATACAGTTAATGTAGAATGTACAAGGGTCGTACATACTAGCCGTTCTTGCTCGACCGTTACCCTAGGTGAATTTGATAGAGGTTTCAAATTCCATGTCAGACCCAAATGATAATACAGTTAATGTAGGGTGTACACGCGCCATAGATACTGAGGGTTCTTGCTCGACCAAAGGCCAATGGGTGAAATTGATACAAGTTCCAAATTCCATGTCAAAGAGACAATGTGTGCGCGACACCGTTTCTTTCTCTGCCAATGTGCTAGAAGTTATCATCGATTCCAGTTCAAACGAACAACCGAGCCATTTAGGTACTGTATTACATCATATCTGTCAATGGGTTATTTGAGTATATATATAGAATTGACAAGTTTTTTACCTTCTCCAGGAAAATTATTATATCGTCCACGAAAATGTAATCTCAGTTCCAGGTTCAGGGAGAATGGTACTGATGTAAACCAAGATATTTCATCCAAAATGCAAAATATGAGACACCGTTATCATTATGAAAACGCTTCAACTTCAAGTAATCGTCCTCAGGGTACTGTCGATCCTTCAATTCCACCGATGGACACCTCTGGGAATTGTGCACATCATACAGGTATTGTTAAGTAACAATATTCTTAACTGGCATGTTTGTAAAACGTTTTGGACAAATGTTGTTTTGTTACTTAATAAGTGATACTTTTTATACAGGTCCGCCATCGGGGTATGTGCACGTTGGTACTTGTGAACATTGTTGCGAACATTGTGGTGCCCGGTTTTGGTATGAAGAACATATCAAAGACAATGCAAAGCGTGCACAATCTAAGTACCATTGTTGAAGGTTTAATTGAGTTGCAAGACAATCACAACGCGTTGGTACAACTATTTAGAACCGCTCATGAAAAAATCCTTGATTCAGAGGTACCATCGTTTAAAATCAGATTGTATAGTGTGGTTGCAGCACATGAATACGAACTGCCAATGGGCGATGCGATATGTTGGTTGCAAATGTGGATAGGAGCCAACACAAGAGTACCCTAAACAAAAGTACAATCAAAGATCCCCAAAACGACAGTCGCACTGAACATGCTCTAGACTGGAATGCTATAAGATGTGCACACGTTGACAAAATCTCTCAAGTCATCAAAGCCAGAGGCCAGCATAAGAGACTTGCAAAACGAATCCAGGTCATTAATTTTTTTCCTTTTTTTGGAAAGTTAAAGAGTATAATATTCCCTATAATGCATAATCAGCATATAAAATGTTTATAAAAGCATATATTTTTTTAATCTGTGCAAGAATTCCTTGGTAAAATATATGATGAGAAATCTAGCATTTTTAATATCGAGTGGTTAAGAAACGCAGAACCTGAAAAAGTGTAAGATTCTTCAAATTTGTTACATTTTTCTCTATGATACAAAAATAGTGTTAGTATCTTAATCATGAGTTGATTTTGTAAACAAGTCATTTGTATATGCAGGGAATACTTCATGGCAGTTTTTGGTCTGTGCGTAAAAAGAACGGAATGTCTTTGGTTATTAACTATACGCCAAGTAGCATTTCCTGTAAGCCGTCTTTATTTTTTATAAATAGCAATTTTACATAACGGATTTAGAGGTTTTTTAATCAATATTTGCGTGTTTTTACAAGGTTGAAATATACAAAAATAAATTTTGCTTTCAATAGTAGAAATGAAATATATATTTCCGGAATCTTTTTGTTCACTTTTGAGTTTAAGTGTAAAACGGGATATTACAATTAGTTTAATAAGTTTATAATAAAATACAAACATTATATAATGTTTCGACTTTATCAAGACGATATCAATTTTGGTATTAGATCAATAAAAGTGTGTGGATTGTTTACAACATCTGAGAGGGACATTTTTTATGGTCTCGCTTAGGGCATCAAAAATCTCAGGACCAACCCTGTAAAATGGAGATGGGAGGCAGTTACAAGTTTTGACCCAAATTCTACCTGATTCATTTAGAATTAATTTTCAAACAATCTTAGACGTCAACACATTACGCACATAAATACTGCACACAACCCGTGTGCATCGCACGGGTCTGAATGCCTCCTACACAAGAATGGAAAGTTAACTAAAATAAGCAATTATTCTATGTTGCAAATGCTTCTTTTGCTTGTGGGGTTGGCGGCAAAAAAAGAGAAGCAAGAGGAAAATAGATTGCATTTTTGTGTGTTTAATATTTAAATATGTAAGTATAAGTATAAGTAATAAAGTGGTGTTCATTTATTTGTAGGCATGCATGCATTTAAGTGCATACGTAAGCGTTTCACGTAAAATAAGAAAATAAATTATGAAAAGTTATAAATTATATCCGTAAAAGTTATATAACACATATTTGACGTAAACTTTTATTTGTTTGGTGTCGGTTTACGTTGATCGTTTATTTTTAGTTTACGCGATTTTACTAAACGGTTGAAATTAAAAGTGAACGCGTAAAAGTTTAAAATAAATAGTTGAATATTTATTGATGTAAAATGACGTGAAAATGTGGATTGTTACAGTCTCCCTGTTTTAAAAGAATTTTGTCTCGAAATTCAGTTTGAGTTGCCTTTCAGAATGGTATTGATGAAGATGTGTAGGTTTTACTTTCCAGCGGATTATCCTAGGGTGACTAACGATGCGTCTTTGACTTTTCGGCTTGAGATTTGATATAAGATAATGTCGACTTTATAGTAAGATGGTGTAAGAGTTTACTTGGTTATTATGATTTTTAGTTTGGTTCCTCGTGATAAATACGTTTTATGAATACGCACACAAAACTTAATATATATAGAAAATTGTTCCGTGACAATAAGTTTTAGGGTGACTACTCTCAGCATGACATGGTCCTTCCTGAATTATACATAGTTGATCAGACCATGTATAATTGAGGACTAACGTTGCAATGCTCATTTTCGTCAAAATAGTGTTACAATTTGGCTTGTATAGTAGAGAGTTAAAGTAAAGTTGACGAAATTTTTATGATACATTAATTGATAGATAATTTGAAATCATTCGTACAGTACAAAGGAAATTTAAGAGAAAGTACAACGAGAATTCCTAAAGGGATAAAGTCTAAGCATTGATATCATCCTCCGTGTTGTCAAGGTCTTGATTGGTTTCTCCTCCTCCAAAGGCATACACCATTCCATGTGCTTCAGTACCTCCAGCTTGGTTTTCATGGTTTTGATTCTTTAACTCTGAGCAATCACTCCTGTAGTGCCCTTGATTCTCACATTCATAGCAAGTGAGGGTTCTCTGATTGTTAGTAACAGCAGGACTCCAACAGTCTCGGGTTAAATGACCGACCCTCTTGCAGTTTGCGCACTTTATAGTGTATGGGCCATTATGGTGAAATTTGCAATTGTTGCACAACGGTAGAGTCCCAGCATACTCCTTCTTCTCACTAGACCCAGCAGAATAAGTCCTTGCCATATTTTGCTTCTTGGGAGGTTGTTGTTGAGCTTCGTTGTCGTCGTCAAGTTTCCTTTTGTTCTCAGCTTGTCTTTCAGCAAATGTGCAGATCTTTTGATCCATCAATTCAGTAGCAAACTCAATTGCATCTTGCATTGTTTTTGGCTTGGATGCCATCACACTTCCCTAAATCATGTCGGGAAGTCCACCGACATACTTCTCGACCTTATCGGATTCCTCGGGAAACATTCTTCCGCACATCAGTGCCAACTCTTAGAAGCGTTGTGTATAGCTCACACATCAGTGTCCTTAACCTTCAGGTTCCAGAGTTCAATTTTTAGCTTCTTGATCTCGCCTATTGGGCAATATTTGGCGGTCATCATCTTTTTAATGTTTTCCATGGCATTCTGTATGCAACATCATGACCAACAGTCTTAACGTGGGAATTCCACCATGTCAGAGCACTGCCAAGAAGAGTGTAGGTAGCAAACTTGATTTGGCATGCGACGGTGCAGTTGCTAATATAGAATACATACTCCATCTTCTTAAACCACTAAGTTAAACTAACAACTCCTTCAGTACCCTTGAAATTTAGGGGTTGACATTTAAGGAAGTCACTGTAAGTGCACTCACGAGCAGCTCGCTCTGTCCTTCTGCTACTAGTTCCCGAATTATGGCTGTCATAACCATTTCTACTGCATCTGTTTGCTTCAATTTCTGTCAATGCATCAGCAACTCCTTGGGCTATCAATTGCTTAATAGCCGCATTAGTCATAGGGGAGGTGATTGTTGTGGTGGTTCTCTTTGGTGGCATTTTCTTCAAAATTAGAAAACATAAAATTAGTTTAGTTCTAAAAGTCGTGCCCCAAAGATGAAATGTTGCAAGGTGACAGGTTAAAGTCGTGTTTCAATAGTAATTGGGACATAGATGTTTAAAAGCTGAAGATGCGAATGATAAAGATAACTTGTGGATCATTGTATAATGACATGTTTCACTTTTGTGTAAATAATTGTATGAGATGTGAAATCATAAAAGATTTAGAAGACCATCGTGTCATTCACAATGACTTGAGAAATGTTTCTAGTATTTATTATATAACTTCTTATAAAAATAAAAGTAATATATAACGCAAGGGAAAGAAAGCATATAATATAAATAAATATATATATAATATAATATATATAGATATAGAACATACAGGCACACCCATCAACAACACATAAATAAATAATATATATATATTAGACACATACAAATAAATATAATATTTAACATTTAATTTATATATGGTATGTATAAATATAACTAATATGTATGAATATATACACACACACGAACACAACATATATATATAAATACACATACATATAAATATATCATACATATATATATACATTAATATATAGGATGAATATATATATATATATAAATTATATATAAAAAAATATATTATAAATATATAATATATAAAAATATATATATAATATTATATATATATATCTGTATATATATAAAATATATATATATATGTAAATATAAAAGTCTATATATTATGTATATATAAGGTATATATCTGTATGTATATATACTATAAAGTATTTAATCTGTATAATATATATATATATATATAATAATATATATATATATATATATATATATATATATATATATCTAATATATATATATATACTAAATATATGTATGTATATATGTATGTATGTAAATATGTATGTATATATATAATATGTATGTATGAATATATAATATATATATCTATATAAAATGAATTATTTATATAAATGTATGTATGTATGTATAATATATAAAGGTAAGTATATATAATTAATATATATATATATATATATATATGTAAGTATATATATATATATATATATATACATATATATATATATATGTTATATAAATATGTAGTGTTGTAATATATATAATATATATATAATATACATATTAAATATACACAATAAAAATACATATATATAACAAACACAATAAAAGAAAAAATAAGTATATATAAAATCTATATATAAATAAATCGATATATAATAAAATAAATACATAAAATAAATAATAAAATCTATATACAAAAAATATAATAAAAATATAAAATACATATATAAATAATAAATATAAAAATAAATACATATTATACACATCAAAAATACATAATATACATAACAATACAATAAAATACAAATATATAATATAAACAAAAAAAAATAATTATAGAAAATAAAAAACCATATATAAAAAGAATAAATAAATCTAAAAATATATATAAAAAATAAATAAAATGAAAGACATGAAACCAAGTCAGTGTAGCAAATAATGTCACCAAGTATAGTGTATGCACAAGAACAAGTTTGATGTGATGCAATGATTGTGTAAAACGTGTTATAGTCAAGGAAAACAGGCAAACCTAGTTTCTACTATAACCTTGGCACTAAATACCAACTAATAACACCCCCAAAATAGGCACACAAAGTAAATAAGTCCGGAACGTTACTAGTCATGAGTATCATTGCACAAGAATGCCAAGAGAACGACCTCTAAATTGAGTCGTTTTGAAAGGCAATCTCGTGGTTTTATTCATAAAATTGAAAAAAACATGTCCCATAACTACATCACAATGAAACACTTGAAAGTATACAACGAGATTTAATCATTTGAATGTAAGTTGAAATCCATGAATGAAATCTTGTAACGTTTAGACTCCAATGCATATCAGTTAAGTCAAGTAGCTTATTCACATGAGAAAATACATGCTTAAAAGTGTCAACATAAAGTTGGTGAGTTCATAGGTTTATGCAAGTGTAAATGTAAATCACAAAACTATATATATACTAATTTACTGTATTACAAGTCCTGCCCATACAAGACTTGCAACACATAAACTTAAATATACAGGTTTTCTTAAAATGCGTATAAACACAAACCACACAAAATGCGTTTGTTAAAATGATGAAATCTGAGATTTGTAAAGTATGCATGGCCATTTTAATCCTTAAATCGTCACAAAAGTATATGCATGTGTTGGACCGCAAGATTTCCAAGTATGATAATGTAATGTGCACAATATCACAAAAAGTAAGTTCAATTGCCTTAAGTTCTATGACGCTGAGGCTCAGACATGTAAGTATGCCACTTTATTCAAGGCACATTAAGAGTTCACATGTATGTTGTCCAATGCTATGACATGGTATAATGTTCGTTAGTTCGATCTTAAACTAGTGAGAGCTAATCACCCGAACGAGGGTAGTCACTCCCCAAATAAATCTATTTTATAACACTCGCGCTTACTAGCAGTAATTAACAGCTCATATTACTCAGGCAATCCGTAATCAGTTCAAAAGTAAAGTTGTTGCGTCCATAGTTGTAAATAAGAAATGTATCTCAACCCGAGATAAGTAAATGAGTATGTAGACGAGTTTGTAATCAATCATGTAAATGAGTTTATAATCAATCATGTAAACAAGTTTGTAATCAAGTTATGAAAACAAGTATGTAACGATTTGTAAATGCGCATGTATTCTCACCCCAAAATGATAAAGTATATGTAAAACGAGTAAAACGTGGGGCTATAAACTCACCTCAAAGTAGTAGCAAGATAATATCAAATAAGCGTGGACATGGAAAACGATGCACGCAAAACAAGGAAAAACTCTATCCGCAACCTAAATGATAATAATACATATTTAAGCTAAATATGCAATATGAATGAATTAAATGAAGTTTCATCCCTAGTATGTGCTTGCA
>BQNB010085403.1:0-28484 GCA_026074375.1 Tanacetum coccineum | reverse complement strand
GGCACTATTGTGAAGTTTGGGTGAAATTTGGTTGCGTTTTTAACAAAAAAAAGCTTGTTGTCCCAAACTTGTTTTGAAGTTTTAAGCGACCTAACAATGTTTTCATTAGGCGTAAAAGTAGTTTTTAAGGAGCTTGTTTCGAGTAGATAGTTTTTCATATATGGCACTTTAAAATCGGACTTAAAACGGCCAAGTTATAGCCAAATGAAACTTGAAACATTTTTCGACAAAACCCAATGAATAGTGTGCTGATGTGAATAGTAAAATGGGTATTCGGACATTTTTGGACTTTCTAAACTCTAACGAAACATATAGTAACACACATATATATATATATATATATATATATAGATTAGCATCATTTGAAGACGTCATTAACATATTTTAGGAAAAGCGATAAAGTTACTAAAAATAGTAAGTTTGGTAAAACTTAGCGGATCAGACTTAGAAGTTTAGCGATTAGGGTTAGTTAGCGCATTTTGAGAATATGAAAACTTAACAAATATAGGGGACGGTATTAACGTCTTGAAACTAAAAACTTTCCTAAAATAGAAACTTTCTAAAAGTAGTAATTTTTAGATAAGCGTCAAGACTTAACAAAAAACTTTGTAATTTTATTTAGTCATACTTTATTAAATAAACTAAAGCACAAACACATATGGATGTATTTTCTCTTGAAAGCGTGTCGTACAAGTTTCGGTTATCTTTCGTTTACCTAAGACGCATCATTTATTTAGGTCGCGTGTAGGACCTTTCAGCTTTATTTCTTCCTCGTTGATTGTCGATTCACCACTTGCTTAAGGTGAGTTCATAGCCCCACGTTTTACCGATTTACAAATGCTTTATACTTTAGGGTGAGAAACATTGTTTACTTTTAAAATTGGACACAAGTTCTTAACGTGAGTTTTACATGTTTATGTGTTGCCTAAGTTTGCTTACAAACCACTATTGCCCGAACTATTATGAACCGTTAGTCACCTATGGCCAATTGGATTGGTTAAGAGAGCGCGAATGCCTAAATAGATCTATTGGGACTAATTATCCCTATCTGCTTTGGTTCCACTTAACGAAGAACAAACGAATATATGTCATGTCGATGTGCGTTGTGGTGGTCTTTGGTTTGGGACACCATGTTAGGGCAGGAATACTATGTGGCATGATATGATATGCCCTATTATTATTAGCATCGGTGTCATGAGCTTAGCGTAACAGTAAATATTGTTATGTGATGTTGTATCTGTTATAGTAGTCGCATGCGTTTTGAAATCTTGTGGTCCACTCTTGTACTAACTTAAACCTATGAATTCACCAACATTATGTTGACGTTTTAAACATGTTTTCTCAGGTGCTTAGCTTGGCTTGATTCTTGATGCTAAATGGAGTCTATGTGCTATGTGACTTCGCCAATTTCAAGACTTATCTATTTATATACTCGTTTTCATTGTCAAACTTTATTATGCTTCCGCTACGTTTAACTCTCTTATGACCGGTTGTAAAACTTAAATTAATTTTATTTTATGCAACGAGTACACTTTTTCAAACGTCCATGATTAGTGGTCGTTCTTTATTGCTTTGTGTTTGGATTGTTAGGACGTCACGCCCTCGGACATGTATCCCGTCCAGGCCCCTTCTAGGGGTGTGACTGATTGGTAATCAGAGCCAAGGTTATAGAGAACCAGGTAGTTATACTAGGTCTGGTCTATAACCAGTATGTGATCCTATGTGCCTCTATCTGTGCTTACGTGTTGTCTATCCTTGCTATACATATATATAAGATTTCTATATATACTTGAGACTATTATATATTGCCATATTTACCTTGCCATTCATTTCATCGTTTCCTTATGCCTTGCATGGTTTCATATAAAGGAGATTTATATAAACTTTTGCTTGTGCAGATCATGGCAGCTTCAGCTATTGCTATTTATTCTGATTCTTCGGATGAGAGTGTGGGATCACCGCCCTCTCGGGTTATTCTTTTTGGTGATATTCCTACTGTTATTCCTTCTACTTCTGTGGTTGCTCTAGAGACTTTTACTATTGCTCCTGTTATTTCATCTGCCGCTCCTGTGGTTGAGATGACTCTTGCCGCTTCACCCACTGGATTGTGTGGCTTGATTCCCTATTCAGATTCCAATTCTGATTCACCAGATGAGATGTCTTCATCAGAGCACATTTCCCCGCTATTAGCTATTTCACCATTCGTATGCACCGATTCTTCTAAGGCTCCTGATTCTTCTGATGGACCACCATCGGAGGACCCTTATGTTGCTACCGTTTCTCGTTAAAGGAGCAGGGTAACAGCAGGTCCATCATCATCATCTGAGTTTCCTATTACTCCAACAACACTAACTGTTGTTTGCCTAGCAGTATTAACACCATTTACTCTGACGGTATTAACTTTTTCATTTGAAATCCTGGTATTTTGTGATGTTGATTTATAAAAAGACTTTCTAATAGGTAAATGAGACTTATGAAAAGCATTTGTTCTTAATTTTGAAACATTCACTCTATTTGTATGGGTAGCAGTATTAACTGGTCTGAATGACTAGTTGATGTGTTTTGCCTCTTAGAGAGCTTTTCTTGGCAGTACTAACTTGTACTTTTCCAGACCTTGTTAAGACTGCAGATGGGCAGTTGGAACAAATTTATTTTGATGATTTATTCTTTGAGTGTTGTTCCAAACTGGTCTAACTTCCCTATGACCAGTACCCTTTCCCAAAATAGATTCTTTATGCACTCTCTTTTCATGAAAATCACAGTCCTTTATTAGATGATTGTGACTTCCACAAACAAAACAAGCTTTCTTAGTAAACCCAAAACCTAACCCCAGTTTTTGAGTCATCTTCTCATTCCAATCTTTTCTATCTACCTTAGGAGATTGAGTGACCATCCTAGGTTTTACATCTTGTTTATCAGTTTTAACAGGTTCATTCCTAGCTTTAGTAAACTCAATCTTTTTAAAACTAGGTTTGACTGTTGTTTGGAAATCATTAGATTGAAAAATATCCTCATCATCATCACTGACCCAATCTTTAATGATAACTCCACTAGGCCTAACAGATTCAACTCTAGGCATTTCTACACTAGTATTGCTAGGTGGAGTGTCACTTGTTTCAACTTGAGACACACTAGCACTAGTCTTATTTGCTGTAGGCCTATAAACAGAATCATCCAATCCTACAAAAGATAGGTCAGCTAGTGGAGGCATGTAGTTCCCAGTAAGAGGAGGGGGAACTGCATGATATTCATTATCCTTTTTGGACCTATCATTTTTTTGATTGTCATCTCCATCACTTGAACGACTATCAAACACACTGTTAAACAATTCACTACCACTTGAATCATTTTCATTAAATTGATCTCCATATCCCAGACTAGTTTTATCTTTAGAACTTATTTGACTATTAATCAGTTTAGTTAAGTTTTTAGAAGATGTTTCAAACTGTGCTAGTTTAGCTGTCAAATCTTCTTTTTCTTTTAAAGTTTGTTCTAACTGACTTGTAAGTCTAGTGACAGCATTACCTTTATCTTTTACTTTAAATTCTAAGACTGCAATCTTTTCTTCATAGACAACTTTATTTTTCTGATGAACAACTAACTGTGCCTCTACAGATTCTAGGCCTAACTGATAAGCTACAATTTCTAGATTAGCCTTACTAAGAGTTTGTCGCTGTTCATCAAAGGTCTCTACTGGTACAGTCCTTCTGGTGTTGTCCCTGCTCCTATACCCTGCATCTCCATTCTTGTTCCCTTGATTTCTTGGTGCTCTACATTCCCTGGCAAAATGGCCTCTTCTATGACAGTTAAAGCATTCAACCTTAGTTTTATCAAAACCTACAGGTTCTTTGCCATTGAAGATTAACTTTCTTCCAGTCTTCTTATAAAATCGCTTAACCCTCATAGAAAGCATAGCCACCTGCCATTTAATGTCCATTTCTTCCAAATTATCCTGATCAATCTGCTCTAGGTCTTCATCATCAAGTTGTGGACCACTTGACTGATCAGCAAAGAATGAGAACATTAGATCATTAGTATATGATGATGAAGAGGCTTGTCCTTGAGAGCTATGGCCTGCTGCAGTAGAAACACCATTGGCAGTATTAACTTCATTAATACTGTTAGTGTCTTCTGCAGAGAGAAAGGCCACATTCTGTGAGTTTGAAGATGATCCAGAGGAACCTTTGATGTCAGCTTCAAACACTTTTAGGTTATTGTATAGATCATCAATATCTAATTCATCTATACCCTCTTTGTTTCTCATAATCAAAGCTATGTTGTTCCATGATGAAGGTAGAGCTCTTAGAAATTTCTGATTTGCATCTTCATTTGAAACAGCTGCACCATGAATTTCAAGTTGGCTGATAAGTTTTTGAAACCTATCATATGCTTTGTCTAGGCCTTCTGTGTCAGATACAGAAAAGTTTTCAAATTGTTGCTTCAAGACATTCTTCTGTATCTTTCCTATGTAACCTAGGTTTTCTTATAAACCCTCTATATAAAGGGTCATAGGCGTCTGGTTTAGATCATCCATCATAGTTAGATCTCTCCAATGAGAGTCTAATAGTTAGTTAGTATATGTATTAGTTAGTTTAGCCCCAAGGATCATTTGACCTTGGGGTAGTAGATTAATAGAATGTTTACTAGTAAAACCTTGTTTAACAACATTATTGTTCTTTATGATTTCCGTTGTGCTTATTAATGTTGTTTGTAAAACTAATCCTGGATGGGCAAAACGATCTCAACATGTGGTATCAGAGTGGGTTTCTCTTGATATCTAGGGTTACAAGGTTTTTAATTTCATGATTATTTTATGTTTTTAAGTGTACAAGCAGATTCAGTGATAATAGGGTTTTTCTCAAACCCTAATTCAGTAAAAGCAGAAAAAGATGATGTTGTTGCTGCTTGAACCTCGTAAAGAAAAGAATAAAGATTAGGGTTCTCATAAACCCTAATTTAATCATGACACAAGTAGATCATGACTTGGGTTCATGGTTATGTTCAAAAGGTTAAAGTAAAGACATCATGGTCATGATTCTGATAGCAGCAGGAGTGACGCAGGTATTAATTTTTGGTTTGATTCTGGTAAGTGCTCATATTGGTTGATGTCACAAGAATTTGGATTGTGATTCTATACTTGGATTATGGAAGTTGTTTTGGGTTATGATACGTTTATTTGAGAATTAAATCTGTTATGATTTGTAAATCCTAGTTTTTAGGGATTCTGTTGAGGTTTTGTGGTTAGACGTGGATTTGTTTGGATTGGCAGACATGGTATTTTTTGATAAGTAAAAGAATCTTTAATGTTGCTCATTTTCTTATTAGTGCTACCTATGCAAAGTACTTAATACTGTTGGAACTAGATTAGTGTTGCCTGGATTAGTGACAAAATAGCAACAGAATGGTGAGAGAATATGTGTCACAAAAACATATGGGAGGAAGGAGTAAACATATTAGCGACAGTGTAGCAACAAATAAAGTGTCACTAAAATGAATGGGAGGAAGGAGACATGAGATTAGTAACAGTTTTATGACAATTAAAGCGTTGCTAAATAATTTATATGTTTATACTGCTCGAATTAACTTTATACTGCCAGGTTTATTTTGTGAGTTTGTGCTACTAGCATGATGCAATAACAGAAGATACATGTTTTGGTTATTGGTTGATATATAAACTCGCTAATCATCTGTTGGATCAGTTTAAGGATTTGACCGATTGGGTTGGCCTGGTCATGTACTACATTGAGTGGGTTGATTCTTACTCAAAATGGGCCGATTGTGATTTATTATTGGGCCTAGTAATTCGAGCAGATAGATCACAGCTGGTTATGTTATTAATATGAAAAGTAGGCCGAAACTTGTATTAGATGGGATTACTTACCTACTAGGCTGCGTAGTGTATGATTGAAAATAATGGGCTGAAATTTGTGTATTGAATTTAGGATAAGAAATCATGGTAGGCTGGTTATAACTATATACATGGGCCGAGTATACACTTTTTGGGCTGACATTATGCATAACCAAAAGATTGAGCAGTTAAGCATGGTGTATTTTGGTTGGTTTATTTATTATTAGTACTGCTCGTATGTTAATACTGCCAATGATATTAGTGTTGCTCGCTGCCAAGGTATATGTTAATGTTGTCAAGTTTGAAGAACAGTAGTAAGTTAGCAGTTTCTACTGTTAGTTCTATCTGACATACCCAGTTTGTACTGCTTGCTTTATCAGATATCAGATAGTTCACGTTTTTGGATCTCAAACAAAACTATTGTTCACAATAGTTTATTCTTATTTATTTTATGACTCGTTTTTTAGATTATTTGAAGATGTGATTACGAAGACAGTTGATTATCACTTATTTGATGTTGTAGTTGAGTTTCACAGATGCGTGTTCTTATCATATCTTAAAGTCGTGTTTGTAGCAGGACATTGACTTTAAAGATAACTTGTTCGTGCTTACAATGGTGTGACGAAGACTTGTCAAAATCTAGCAAAGGTGTGTGATTTTTCTTATGGTGCTCAATTCTCACATTTGCTATCACTTAGTATGTGTCTCATAGAAGATGAGGATTTTGTCAAGAGGTTGCGGTCTACTTATATTTCACAGATTTATTTATAAGTTCGACGTCACGTGGATAGTGCAAGACATAAGACACAAGTTTGGGAGATTCTACTTCTTCATCAAATTCGTTATACTAAGTTTTCTTTATCAGTGATCACTACATAGAGCCTAGAGAGTTCGAGATTCAAGAGATGGTAAACATATTGGTTTCAGAGGAAGCTTATTGATTAAATGTTTAACCATCTACATGCACCACTTGAGGGGAAGTGTTTACAAGTTGCATATCTACAAGAAGACCCCTATTAGATGATTACAAAAGGGGAAGAAGACTACAAGAGATATGGTTTTCAGCTTATTATGTGTGGTGACATGTTCAAGAAGATCTTAAGTCAAGGGGAAGCATTGAAGATTGTTTCATACATGAAGATTGTTTTGTAATATCAAATAGGGGAAGATTGTTAGGATCTGAGATTTGATGATTACAAAACTAAATATGCAAAATTGAAGAAAGACAAAACAACAAGGGACTTAATGTGAAATATTAAGTTAGCTTCCTATGTAAGCTAGGTTTTCTTGTAAACCCTCTATATAAAGGGTCATATGCATCTGGTTTAGAGCATCCATCATAGTTAGATCTCTCCAATGAGAGTCTAATAGTTAGTTAGTATATGTATTAGTTAGTTTAGCCCCAAGGATCATTTGACCTTGGGGTAGTAGATCAATAAAGAAAACCTTGTGATAACATTGATGTTCTTATTTGTTATTCCGCTGTGCTTTATATTATTCAATGTTATTATATCCTAGATGGGCAAAAATGATCTATGAAGCCTACAATTAATATTGTATAGAACATGTCATATGTATTGTACGTACCTCTTGAAATTTGATCATAGACCGTGAAGCACTTCTTTGTAGAAGACATTTGTAGTGGTTTCGAAACATTACCTTCATCATCACAAACGACAACCTTCAAACCTTATTTGCTTTTGACTCTTGAAAGAGCCCATATAATTGTCCATGTGTGAAAACGGGACGTGACTTAAATGAGCTTCTTGTGCTTACTCATTTCACAAGACGGAACAAGTTGATCCTTGAATATTTCAACTTAGGTAAGCCTGTCACAATATATTTCTTTGAGAGTAGGTGGATGTAATCGAAGTTAAGATTAGAAAGTCTTCGATGCCCAGACCCATGCTTGAGTTGGCGAAGCTCTTACCATGAAAACGATTGAGTTGATGAAAGTGTGGTCATTGAAGAGATATTATGTAGAGATCGGATCCACGATTACCAGTTAGTAAATCGTTTCCTTGAAGATCTCTGATCCGTGATAAAGTATATTATATTCAAAGTATGTGTAAATCTCACTCAAGATATCGGAAATATTTTAATTAGACGAGTGTTTTGTTACGAAGAGGCTTCCGGATTTGAGAATCGAGGACGATTCGGATTCAAGTGAGAAGGGTAAAATTTGTTTTGATTTTTATTTTTACACTAGAAATATAAAAATGCAATAAGAAATGTAAAACTAGCAATTATAATAGCAATTACGAAAATGTCTACGTACTAAAATTAAAGAACGCGAGCTAAAAAGTAACTTTTAAAATCTAAAACAATTCACTAAAAACTTTTTATTTCTAAAAATACTAGATTTAAAAGAAAAATATTACATACAAAGAATTAGTTTTTTAACCTAATTGAATTAGTTATGAATTAATAGAAAATCTTCTGATTTATTGAGATGAAATTTATTCTGAAAAATACTAAATAAATTGAAAAAGCAATAAATATAGAAAAATCATTTTGTATAAGAAAAGGTTGCAGAAAAGGTATAAAAAATAAAAGCCCTAATTTTACTTTTTATTTTTCAACCCTATGGATTTATTAAAAATCTACCCTAATTTCTATAATACTATTAATAATTATAATAAGGAAAATAAATAGGAAAATAGGAAAGACAGGGTCTAATTCTGGTCAAATGAAACTTAAGGGTAGGCGGGGAAACACTTAGAAATTTACATAAGAAGAACGGGAACTCCTTTAAACTTTTAGAAAAGTACCAAATAGACCCCGCGCTTTTTGCTTATTTTGCTTATTTAAAAAGTGAGAATTATCAAAAACTTAAAACTACAAAGTTGTAAATCAGCTTATTCTTAACAACTTTAATAAAGACACTTTGGGACGTTTGACAAAAGATTAAGCTGAAAATTAGCTGAAAGATCCTGTTTATTGAAAGTAGCTATTTGACAATGTTTTTGGATTTTTGCTTATTTTGAGCTTAAAACTTGATGAAAGCTGAAACTAAAAGATGCTTATTAATGCCTAAGATGTATTTTAAAGGGATTTAAACTAAAGTTTACCTATGCTTAACAAAACTAGAAAGAAAATTAAGATGACAACTACAAAGTTTTTATGAGACTAATTTTGAGCTTTTTACAATAAGCTCAAAAAGGGCGTATTTTGAAACCCTAGTGGTTGCTGAGATTTGGAAATAAAGCTACACTATGTTCCTTAAATCTACTAGAGAAAAGAAATTTTGCAAGATTTTCACAAAGAATGAAAAACCTCAAGTGTAATTTGGCACAATCTATTGATATGAAGTATATGCTGATGCAAATGGCATTGCGGAACTCTATGAAGTAAACTCAAGTTTAAAATTAGATGATCAAAGGATCTAAATGCATTTATCTCTGAATTAAACTAAAATGAGATTCCTAAATGTTTGTAACCTTCTTAAAATATAAAACTACTTAAACTGAATTTTGCCCTGGTGCTAGTGAAGATTTTTATTTCATAAAACTTTGTGATTCTAAAATATAATCCTAAAAAAACTGTTGAAATTCTATTCTATATAACCTTACTCAGATTAAGGGAAAGAGTTTGGCAAAACTAAGGTTGATTTAGGAGTCAAAACAGGCTAAATTCCAAACACTCCTCCTTAAGAAAAATAACTGTCAAACTTATTTGCACTAAGCCTTTTAAACTCTATAACTTGTAAAGCTTTTTATCTACTGTACAAATTAACCTAATAAAGCTATTTAAGTAGTAAAACTACTAGCTTATTAGGAGAAATAAGCAAGTTTCTCTCTTAGGCTTATACTACTACTTATGGCAGAAACTAAAATATGAAATCTAAATGAGATTTTAAACTAAGACAACTTATAACTAACACAGTAACATCCTAACTAAGCTTGATGAAACAAGAATAGTCATTAAAATCCAGAAGAAAAAGTAATTTCTAATAAGCTAAAAGTGCTAATTTGAAATTGAGAAAGTGAAACCTGCAATATTTGGAGTCTCAGAACTAGAGGTCACTCTTGTAGAGTGAGTGACCCCAAATTAATATCCTATTGGCTTCCAAAGCCTCTAAACCAAATAGTAATAAGCAATAAGCTATAACTAGCTTATTACTTCAATAGCTTCTAAAACTTGATCAAATGAGCTCGAATGAACATGTTATGACAATAAATGGATTTAAAAGAGTAAATGAATTAGGATTAACAACATTTAACTGAATTTTGAGCTGATGAACAGTAATAAGCTCAAGAGAGCTTATTAAGAGCTTATGAGGTAAAATTTGCTTAAATTTGAAATCAAAGAATGAAAATACTTGAAAGCTGAATGTAATTGCTCAAAATGATTGTGTACAAGTAGAATTAACAACAGTACAAGTAAATGAAACTGAATTTAAAAAAAACTTAAAGAAAAATGCTTAAAAATGAAAAAAAACTTTAAAACTGAAAAAAAAACTAAAACTAACTCTAAAACTGAGCCCTAAGCTCCCTATTTATAGAGAGTAGAAAAGGAGAGGAGAGAGATTCGTGAAGCTTCCAATCAATCCTAGCCGTAGATCAATCTTTGATTTATATCTAGCCGTTTGATCCTCTTGATGAGGTGTTTGCACCAATTAGGTGTTGCCACGTGGTTGAGGTGATGAGGAGAAGTATTTATAACAGGGATCAAGTAGAGAAAGGGAGCGGGGTGTGGGAAAAATCGAAGTGGGTTTGTGTGGGCAATTTTGGCGGGAAAAGCGGTTGTAGGTTGTTAGGGGTGTAAAGCGCGCTGGCTGTTTGTATGTATGGAGAAATAGCACTTTCAGTCCTTGTCTTTGCACCCTTCCTTTCCTAGTTATAAAAGAAGTTTCAAAATGTCAACTTTGGCCCTTGTGGTCTTTATTTCTTTCTTCTCTTTTATAAAACACTTTCTTCACTTTGCAGCTTTAATCCCTTTGACTTTAAATATATAATTGAGCCCTTGAAACTTGCACACTTGTCAAAGTTGATCCTTTTGACTTTATTTTGGCACTTGACTTCATTTCTTGCTGTGTCGGGCTGATCCGGCTTTGATCTTTTGGCTGTTTCTTCATTCTTTTCTGTGTCTCTTTGTTCCTTGTCGGTTTTTGAATGTTTTTGCTTCTTTTTGTATTTTCAACCTTTTCATGACACATTGGACATAAAAGCACACTTTTTCTATTCTTTGGCATTTTATGGCTTTTATTTGGCAAAAATATCCGGTTAATTTTAAAGTACAATTTAACAATTATCAATCTCTCACAAAACAAGTAGATTTCCTGAAAGCAACCTCCAAATCCGCATCACAGAATTGACCAACTGAGAAGAGATTGTGATTGAGGCCTTCGTACGTAATTAACCCGTATTTTTGATCGTGACATTTCCTTGATTCAGATATCATAACAAGTATTGGAGCAAATTGATCATTTCCAAAACGCAACAGTACAGAAATTTCTCCAACAAAAATTACACTACAGTTGAGATTGCCGTCATGTGCTTTGATGCATCCTAGAGCAACTAATGCAATAGGATGTAGTTGTACAATCTGCAGAGAATTATTAGGACGTGGAAATCTGGACAAATGGGATCCTAAGGAAATTTGTTACCTTCAGGACATTAGTACTCCTAGAGACAATGTCTATAGTGGACTAAACTTGGTTGATTACATCATCTTTCATGATTTTAGGCATTCAATCCTTTTGGTCCTAAGAGGCTTTTGGTCCATTTGTTATTTAATGGAATCTCTTAAGTATCACATTTCATTCCTGATTTGATATTATCATACAACTCCTTATGGTAACTTTGGATTTCTAATTAGTGGTATTAATGCAACTGTTTTCTTAGGAGGTGTTGCAACAGATTGTTCGCTTTTCTCTTGGGTTTACTAGCACTAAATAGGTACTAAACTTAGGCTTCTTAGTTCTAGCCTTTCACGTCATTCAAGTATCTAGAAACACAAGGCATCATGTTTAGAATAAAACACTATTTTCACATCTGAATAAACAACATTCACATTCAAAGTTCTGATTTTGTTACTGTCAATTCCACACATATTACAACTTTGTTTTCTTTAGAAATACTAGATTTCCTATGATGGTCTATCTCTTCCTTCTTTTGTAAACTCTCACTTGACTATTGTTTGCTCGACCTTATCTTTAACTTGATAGCACTTAAGCTGGTGGTCTGCTAACACTTAGTGTGTGATTACTCCTAAAGATTTAGACACGTAGGATTTAGTAATTCTTTGCATTTCTCAATGAGTTTCTTTAACTCACTGATGGCTATGTTCTTGTCTTGCATTTGAGCTTTAAAATCATGTATTTATGATATTGCTCACGTTCTTTTCGAAATACATTTGATCCGTTTTCTTTGCAAACTGAGTTGTTTTTCATTTGTTCTTTACATTGGTGTAAAACAAGTTCAAGAGAAATCGAGTGGTTTTCAAGTTAAGCAAAAACTCTTTAGAAGCTGTTTAATGAACTTCTTTGTTGAACATATTCAGTTTGTTTCGAAAGCTTTTGTGCAAGACAAGACATTTCATATTCTTGACTTTTGAAGTATACATGCATTGTAATTCAGTATAAGCCATTTAAATCAGACAGAGAATGCAAATATGAACATGTAACATCCTTAGACACACACTCTTCGAGAAGTAGATCATATATGTTTGAAAAATCAGCCTTTTCAGATTCAAGTTCGTCAACCTCTTTTTCAAGGGATTTAACATACTCATAATCTTCATGGCATTTCCGTTTTAAGTTCATGTTTTCAAAACGAAATACTTCATTTTGTGATTTTATGGAAGTGGCATTAATATGTTTTTTATCAAAACTTCCATATCCTTAGCAGTTGGCACCCGAAAATAATCACTAGTATGTTTAAACCAAGCTTGATCAACAATTTCTCTAAATTGATTGATGTTAAATGTCATGTCGTTAAAAAATTGTCTACTTTTACTAATGGATTTTTAAACGGGTAGAAGCAACGTTTTTAGCAATGTTTTGTTTTGTTCTAACAAACGGTTTTATCCACATTGTCTTCCTAACTTCTTTTGCGCGTTCCAATGATAAAGATACTCCAGTGAGGGTGCTTTGAAAATTCCATAAAGACTATTTTGTTTTGTGTAATCATTGGATTAACATAATCTTTATTCTAATTTGATCTACTCTCATTAGCCAAGAGTCATGGTCTCTTCCCTATTTGGGGGCAAATCTGTTTGCAGAGCAGAAGTATCATATGGGGATTCATACAAAACATGGCTTTCAGTTTGAGCTTTCTTGAGGTACCTTAGATTAGCAAAGGTTGGTCTACCATTATATGTCGAGAATTTGGGTGCTAACATATGAATGGTCTGAATTGACTGATTACGAGTATAAACAATTTCATTCAAAAACTTTAATTGTTTGTCCATTTCAATCATCTTGTCAATAATTCTTTCTCTACTTAACCTCTTTAATCGAAATGACCTTGTTTTGTCTTTGAGATAACCTTTCAGTTGTGACTTTGTTAAAAGACTCTTTTAACTAACTCATCGTGTTTTTGATTGAGAACTGAAATTTCATAGGCTTTTGTTTTTAAACTCTTTCTTTTATTTAATGTCTTTAAAGAGCTGAATTGTCCTAGAGTAGTATTCATTTAACTTTGTTTGAAGTATTCATAATACAATCGTGCCGGTCATTAAAGGTTGTTCTTCTCAAACGATTTCTGTTTGTTCTGACAGTGCATTAAGATAATCTATCCCGACAAACTAGTAGCCTCCCTAGCGCCCTACTAGTCTCATCAAGGTTAGTTTTGCACTCCTCTAGTTCTTGAGTCAATGATGCGTTTGCTTTCTTTAATTGCTTTAAAATTGTTTTGTTTTCCTCAGTATCAAGAGTTAAATTTGAAATTAAATTAGCAAGCGCAACACGCTCATCAGCACATTTTGCAGTATTATTCTCAGAATGTTGTCTTTCATTGGCAAACACATTATTTTCATCATTGTTTTGTACCTGTTCCAATGGCTGTTCAGTTGAACTAGATTCTTTTGGTAAGACCTCCTGAATCTTTGCCATGAAACTATAATGTGCTTCCAATTCCTATTCATCAATCTCTTCATCCATGTCCGCTGGCCAATCAGCTTGCTCAGCTTGCAGTGGAACACCTTGTTCAGCTTGTTTGCACATTCATCATCTTTTTCCTTGTGATACGCGTAGTCTTTAACCCGCTTTGGCTTCCTGCATTCCTTTGCATAGTGCCCATATCCCTTGCAGTTAAAGCACTGTATCCCAGTCTGTTGCACTACCTGACTGCCTACTGTTTCCCTATTCCCAGCAACTGTCATTGTCCTTTGATTCCCAAACTGCCTTGACTGATTCTCGTTGTTATACCTTGGTGCGGTATCTTCAGTCTGTTCTTGGAGTTTGAAGAAGTTCGAAGGTTGTTGTTGGTAAGTTTGTAAAGCTTCTTGAAATACTTTGCAAGGAGTGCCAGATTCTTTTGCATGTCTTTATCCCTCTGAGCTTGTTCAGGATCACTGTCTTTTTCAGACACTGACTCAGATTGAGGTGTAACTGGTTTGGCGATCTCTTTGCTTTGTGTCTGGCAGATTGCACTTGGTCTTGTGGAAAAGATGATGTTACATTAGGTTCGTTGAGGTTTGGGGCTGGATAGTAATTATTGAATATGGTTGAGCAGCCGCAAGAAGTTGCTATTGGATTTGCACTTTGGCTATTCTCCTTGACTCGGATATAATTAACCTTCATTTTGATTCTGCTTCAGAATGTCAAAAAAGTATGTGATATGAGATTGGTGTCTATTTCTTGTTGATTGCTTGACAACTGTCTCAATATTTGACCATTCTGGTTGAAGTTGTTGATGGAAATTGATGTTTCACTTGCATTGTAGTAACTTGCAAGTTGTTCCTTTTCAAATCATCAGCAGTTTTATAAAACGGTGAGTAATACGAACTACATTGGACTCTCCATCACGAGAAGTAAACTTCCCAAATTCCCAGAACAGATTGGTCTTCACATCTTGTACGTTCAATGATTCCCCCTGTTGTAGCCTTTCAATGGCTATCCACATTTCATTCGTTGTTTTACAAGCATCAACAGTGGAATAGATTTCTCTCCATTACAGTTAAAAAAGCATGAAAATTTGTTCTTTTTCATGACAGAAAGTGTTCTTTGTTCTCTGGGAGTATGTTCAATATCTGTTTTCATATTGTTGTATGTTGTTGAATCGCGGAACGCCTTAGTTGCAACAACAGCTTGGTGAATAGCCTACAGTAGATGTCATATATGACCAGATAGTATGCTTTTTCTCAGTCCCTCACCATTTGGTTTCGTGTCAATGTACCATAGAAAACGTGATCTCATTGTGATTATCTTCTGGTTCCAAGCATGGGTGGAGCGCTTTTGAACCAGCTGCACATGATATTATTATGCATTTTGGGGGGGGGGGGGGGGGAGGGGAAACTTTAAAAAATCTGTCGAGTTGTGTTGGTCTGGAGTTGACATGATGAAATGAATGATTAATGAATTATGAAAGTGTGAAAGTTGTTGGATCTTAAGTGGATTTTGATGTGATTGATCTTGTTGTGGTTATGTATGCAATTTTATCGTTCTCGGATTTTTCCACGTCTTATGATTTAAAACGATAAATGATTTAAGGGATTTTTACAAAATTCAATAGAAAACGTTGAATGTATATAACTCGATTGTTGTTGAGGTTTGTTTCTTGATGATTAAATGCAGTTTAAGTCCTTGTGATGGTTTTGGTTTTGGCTTCATGGTTTGATGATTTGTTGGAATTCGGCGGCAGTTGGATTATGAAATAAAAAAATAAATTTTTACCTTATTTCAAAACTCTAAATCTTGGTGTTAAAATAAGCTAAAAAAGGCTATAGAAAAAATTATATTTACTTAATTTTTTCACGCTAAATGGTGTTGACCGAATTTTTTTTTACCCTATTACAAAATTTGAATTTGAGGTAAATAAGTTTGTAAGGCTAATATAAATAAATTACTTACTTACTCAACTTTTTCGGTAAAAAAGTGTCGTAAAAAAGGGTGTACGTTCTGGTCTAGGTCTAAGTCCGTTTGTAGTTAGAGTTATGCAAACCACCTCACTGATCTAGGCCTATCCGCCTCCGCCTTTCCTTAAGCAAATCTGCCGCTTAATTGAGCAAAACCGCCGTGTAGTTACACAACTCGCCGCCTGATTTTATAATCAAACCGCTGCTAGTTATGGCAACTCGTTGCCTAGTTTCCTTAACTCGCCGTGGGTTTTTATTTTAGGCAGAGTAACGTTTGAATTTGGACAATTTTATAATCAACTCGCCTCCCAACTGTTATAACGTTGAATTTGGACAATTGGGTCTAATTTTTTATCACTCGCCTCCCAACTGGACAATTTTATAGTAACGTTTTGAATTCGGTAACTAAAAATTCTGTGCGTTCAGAGGAGGGGACAGAAAGTGCAGGAGAAGAAATCGAGTTGAGCATTATATCATGTGAAAAGGCCCAGATGTATATGGAGAAGAAAGGTTGTCAAATATTTTAGGCGCAGGTTACGGTAGATAAGAAAAAACAAAGACAAGTCGAGGAGAAGCGACTCGAAGACAGTGCGACTGTACGAAGACCTTTCCGAGTCTTTCCTGAAAGGACTTACCTGGAGTACCCACTAAACGACAAGTTGAATTTCCAAATCGACTTAGTCCCACGTTCGTGTTGCACCTGTCATGCTCTGATTCCGTGTATAGATTAGCCGGAGGCTCGAGTCTACCGTCGGAAATGAAGGAATTGTTCTACTCAATACAAGAACTTTCTGACAAAGGATTTATAAACAGTTCACTCATCCTCTGGGGAGCTCTTTGGTTTTGTTTGTCAAAAAGAAAGACGACTCTTTTCGGATGTGTATCGACTACCGTGAACTTAACAAGCTTACTGTAAAGAATCGATACCACTTCTAGAACGACCGACCTTGTTTGATCGTTGCAAGGATCAAGTGGTGTACTCGAGATCGACTGGAGGTTGGGTTATCACCAACTCATATTTCGTGACGAGGATGTTTTCAAAGACCGGGTTTTAGACCCGCTGATGGTCACTACTAAGATTCCAGTGTAGGATCAAGTGTCTACTCGAAGATACCCAACTCAGAGTTCGTGATGAGGATATCCCAAAGACGGCGTTTAGAACTCGTTATGGTCATTATTAGTGCTCAGTGATGACATCTTGGTCTACTCTAAGACCAAGGAAGAACATGATGCACATCTTAGACTAATTTTGGAGTTGCTCAAGAAGGAAGAATTGCACGCCAAGTTCTCGAAGTGCGACTTTTGGTTGTCGAAGGTATAATTTCTTGGACACGTGATTGATAGTGAAGGCATTCACGTTGATCCTGCAAAGATTGAGTCAATCAAGGATTGGGAATCACCCAAGACTCCAACAAAAATTCGCCAATTTCTAGGTCTTGCTGGTTACTACCGACGATTTATCAAAGGTTTCTCCAAGATTGCCAAGCCTATGACGAAGCTGACTTAGAAAAGTGTAAAGTTCAATTGGGGTGAAAAGGAGGAAACTGCTTTCCAGACATTGAAGTAAAAGTTGTGTAGTGCACCGATTTTGGCAATTGCCCGAAGGAAGTGAAAACTTCGTAGTATATTGTGATGCTTCTCACAAGGGATTAGGCACAGTGTTGATGCAGAAGGATAAAGTCATAGCTTATGCATCCCGCCAACTCAAAATCCACGAGAAGAACTATCACACCCCGCCAAGGCAGAAACGCGAGGCGTAAACAAGAATGGATATCATCACAACACATGGTGTCTATATAGAGAATACTAAAATGAAAACTAAAGTAAAGCAAAGACACAAAGTGTCATAACAATACCCAAAACCTAATGGTGTCTTTATTAATTTAGAGTTGTTAAGTGACTACGATTGTGAGTTACGTTATCACCCAAGAAAGGAGAATGTGGTAGCTGATGCGTTGAGCCGAAAGAGTAGACCTAAGCCACTACGAGTTCGAGCCTTGGTTATGACAATTGGTTTAAACCTCCTTGTGCAAATCTTGAATGCTCAGGTTGAGGCAAGAAAGGAAGAGAATTATGGAACAGAAGATTTGTGTGGCATGATTAAGAATCTGGAGCCACGTGTAGACAAAACATTGTGTTTGAAGAATAGAAGTTGGATACCATGTTTTGGTGACTTGAGAGCTTTGATTATGCACGAGTCGCATAAGTCAAAGTATTCGATCCACCTCTGGATCGGACAAGATGTACCAAGATTTGAAGAAGTTTACTAGTGGTCCCAACATGAATAGCAGAAATTACAACGTTGTATGTCAGGTAATCGCATGAACTTGTGCAAAGTTAAAGCCGGAATACCAAAAAACATCTGGTTTGTTAGTTCAACCTGTAATCCGAGTATGGAAATGGGAGGAACATTACTATGGATTTCGTTACTAAGTTACCTAAGACGACGTCTGGTCAAGATACAATTTGGGTAATTATAGACCGACTCACAAAGTCTGCCCATTTCTTACCAATGAAGGAAACCGACTCAATCAAGAAGTTGACGAGACAATACTTGAAGGAAGTAGTCTCGAGACATGGAGTGCCAGTTTCGATTATTTTTGATCGAGATAGTAAGTTTACATCTCATTTCTAGAAATTGTTGAATGAAGCCCTAGGTACTCAATTGGATATGAGTACGGCTTACCACCCACAAACAGATGGTCAAAGTGAAAGGACCATCCAAACGTTAGAATACATGCTACGAGCGTATGTGATGGACTTCGGAAAGGGATAGGACAGACATCTACCATTGATAGAGTTCTCCTACAACAATAGCTATCATACGAGTATTAAAGCTGCACCTTTTGAGGCGTTGTATGGTCGCAAATGCCGTTTACCTATCTATTAGGCTGAGGTGGGAGACGCTCAACTTACTGGCCCAGAAATTGTTCATGAAACAACAGATAGTGATATCAAATCAAAGCATCTGTATACCAAGGTATCACGTGATCGACAAAGGAGCTACACTGATAAGAGACGTAAGACATTGGAGTTTCAAGTTGGGAATAAGGTTATGTTGAAAGTATCACCCTGGAAAGGAGTGATACGTTTCGGTAAACGGGGAAAGCTGAACCCTCATTATATTAGACCTTTTAAGATTCTCTCCTAAGTTGGAATAGTTGCATATCGACTTGAGTTACCTAAGAAACTGAGCCGTGTTCATGGTATTTTTCATGTCTCAAACCTTAAGAAGTGCTTATCCGATGAACCGCTCGCTATTCGGTTAGATGAAATCCACGTTGTCAACGACAAGCTCAATTTACGTTGAAGTACCGATTGAAATTCCGGACGCAAAGTTTACACATTAAAAGCAAAGTTGATTCTATCGTGAAGAGTCCGGTTGGAATTTCAAGAAGAGGTCCCGAGTATATTAGGAACGCGCGGGTAACGAGGTGAGAGAGCATCGCTTGTGAGTTTGGGCTGCAGGTGTGATAAATTACTCTCCTCATCTCTTCGCTAACCATGAACTGCACCCGGCGGTTCTGCGAGTGTGTACGTTTCGGTGTGTGTTCTGAGAGAGGTTCTAGCGTGTTTGAGGACAAAGCTTCATTAACGGGGAAAGGATGTGACACCCCGAGAATTTCGTTCAATAAATTAGCCGTTTCCGTTTAGTAACTTGAATTTTCGAGGTTTCGTTTAATATTTACGTGTAACCGGGAAGTATTCCCGCTCTTATCTGAGAAGCGTCTCCGGGAGCGAACCGGGATGCCTAGCTTTGTAGTATTTTGGCAATAACTGCGTTTTTTACATTTTATGGCAATATTTAAAATTTCATAATTTTTGATGATACCATTATTCGTTTCGTTACTTGCGTAAATCATGGTTGTAGGTCCAAAGTCTTGGATCTGTTTAGCCTTTTGTAAGACAATAGCTAACTTGAATAAATCCAAATCAACTATATAAGAGACAATGACTATGAATATTATGTGCTAATGCGGAATCTTAACACAAGTACTAAGAAGAACACAATGTAAAACTTTGCTATTTGCTATTAATTTCTATTAGAATTACTATTTCAATCTCATACTAAACATTGTGCCGTAGGGTTCCTTTTATACACTAAGGAAACCCTAATGGGCTTTACAAACGTGTAAAAGGATAATGCATATCCTTTCCTAAGATATCTATAAGATAGCTATTATAACTTTTCTAGTTGCATAATATCAGACTTAAAACTAGACCAAGGCCAGTACTAAACTATAGTACTGCCAGACGGTAACTTAGTACTTGGCAGACTTAACTTTGTCTACAAGGATTAACTCTTATAACTACAGACTTAAGTTTTGTTTATATAATTCCTTACAATCATCCCTAACTTGATCTTCACTTGTGAACTTCAAGTTTCTTTGAGTATCTTCATTATGAGCTTCCTGGTGGTAGCATTTTGTGTAGGTATTATCTTTGAAAATTATTTTTAAACTGCACTGATGTTCTTCCTGTATTAAACATGTTCTTGGATTCTATCAGCAACTCTTGAAATCATTCATTAAGGATATTGGAACATCAATCTTTTTAAAACAACGATGGCCAACACTTCATAGTACATGTTTAATCTTTTCAGCAACACTTGAATAAGCGGCAACATTGACTATATGTACATTAAATCATAAAGTTTTTCTGTCTATGCTCATCACTTCCAGTGTGTTAACTCCTGAGAGAGGGTGAAGCATTGAAAATTTAAGGGATTTGATGTCTCTTTTACAGTTAGCCTTAACTTGGAGTAGCAATGATTGGTTTATAAACCGTTTGGTTACATTGATAACCATTTCAAACTTTAGTAATGAACATGGTGAGTTGAATTACCATATGATTTTTAGCAAATCATCAGCTATCAACGGATTTGATAATGCCTTTACCAAGTAACCGTTTGCTCTTAGGCTAGCTAATCCTTTGGTGGAATCATGACATCACCCTGGTGGACTAGTAACCTGTTCAACTTTTGGAACTTAAATCATTGGTAAGTTGAGTACCATCTAGTTTTTGGTAAACTGTCAACCATATAAATGGATTTTCCACAGCCTTTACCATAAGCCATAACCTTGTGGGCTAGCCAACTCTTTACAAACATAGATATGGTGAGTTGACAACCATACAATTTTTGGCAAATTGTCAGCCATAAACGGATTTAAGAATTCTTTACCAAGAGTCGTTTGCTCCTAGACTAGCCAGTCCTTATGTCTGTTAGACATGGTGGACTGATAACCATTTATTGTGTTAGTGCATAGCACCTCCACCAAGTATTATCTCTTCTCAACTCCATTTTACATAAACAGCTCTCTATCTATATACTACAGCTCTGAAAATTCTTTCAAACATTTACAAATTTATTGTTGTTGAGCTTGTTTCTCAATTAACTTCAAGATTTGATAGCAAACCTCATCTTTTCTAATCTCCCTAAATCTTCTTTCAGCATAAGCTTTGCAACTCTGGGTGCTAGTGGAATTCTTAACGCAGTCAGCATATGTGTGTGCAGCCTCTACAGTCAAACAATGAACACTGCAACTATGAAAGTATCTCCAATTGAGTATATGTTGTTGATGTGGCAACTTCTAAATAGCATCCTCTTCAGATGGTGGATCAAACATAGTCTTTAGATCCCCCCATAAAACCCTTTCAAATTCTTCTTCAGGCCTGTTATCTCCATACTTCAACATCATCAGCCTATACAACTCCTTGAGATCATCTCTTGTTAAATCATTCAATAAGCCTTGAAAGAGTTACATATACCACATCTGTGTATCTTCCTGATGATTGATAAGCCACCTCTACTTTCTAAGTTTGATTAAACTGCATTTTAACTATCTTTGCAGGTGCTGTGTCCTTGTGGAATTGAACACATTACTCCACTCTTTCCTCCATGTTGGCTTCAACCGCCTCCTCTTGTGCCAGACTTTGCAGATTCAGGCTTCTTCTGCAATCCTTTCCTTGCCAAAGATTTTCTTTTAGTATATCTTAAAACTGGCTTTTTAATCCAAATTCCTCTTCTCTCTTCACTGACTCTTTATCTTTCTCTTTAGGAACAGAAACATCCTCCCTTGTGTCAGACTTTAGCTTCTTGGAAGATTCTGTTTGAAGCTCTATGCCAGTTCTTTTCCTACTCTCTTTCTCTGTATCCATAGGCAAACCCTTTCCAGGTTCTTATCAATACTCAATAACTTTTTCTTTAAGTTCTTCATCTATAAGCTTCTTTATCTGAGCTAATTTCCATCCACCCTGATTCTTCAAATAAATGGCCATATACTGTCTTTGTTGAGCCTGAGTCATTGGTTTATCTCTTTGAGCTTTTGCGTTTTTCTCTGCAATAAGTTTTCTTCTCTGACTTATCAAACCCACCATTCTCTGAGCATAATCAGCCTCAGATACATCTTCTCCTGCAATCTCTTTGACCAGATCTATAATTGCTTCCAATTTAGCCTGAATTGTGTCCCAATCTTCTTTTGTATAAAACTGAGCAGCCTCTTGCACTTGAGCCATTCTTTTCTTTTGAGCTTCAGACAACTCTAAAACTCTCTTGCAATATTTTTATAGCCAATTCATCCTGTCTTTTTAGTTCTTCTCTCCTTGCATTTTTAGCCTCCTCCTCAGCTTGTATTCTTGCTATTTCTGCCAAACTAGCTTGCTCTTCTCTGATTTGTTTCTTTGTTCTTCTGGTCTGAGGATTCTATTCAAGTACTGCCTTTCCTTCTCTTTGACTAGCACTAACATGTTCACCACCCAGAACTACTTTTATAGCAGGACTTTAATAACTATGAAACCTAGTACTAACTCTTGGAAATAGTCTAAACATTTCGAAACCAGTATAACATCTTCAAAACCAAGTACTACATCTTCGATACCAAGTTACTAACATCTTCTGCATCCCAGTCTCATCCTTATATAGTATTAACTTTATCCTCTGTGGTCTGGATTGGATAAAGGGCTCTTTAGCTTAGAGTTTCAGCTGCTTCTAAACCTTGAGGACTAATATCAGTTTCTCCTGAAGATTTGCCTTGTTTAGGAGTCTCAAAAACTTCTGATTCGTCTTTTTGTAAATTCCTCCCCTGTTTGGAAGAATTTTGAATAGCCTTATTCTTCATGAAATCAGGAGAACCATCGTCTGCTCTTGACTACACTTTTCCATTTTCCTTAACTTTCTTCACCAACTTCACTATTGCTTCCCCATAGTTGCTTTAGTCTACTTGAGATCCTTCTCCAGCTTTCAATCTGGGTCATTATGTGGACAGTTTTAAAAGATCATCTACTGACAGTTGCCATGTTTATGCATTATATTTCGGTAGTACGGAGATCTGGGTTTATAGGGAATGTCAGATTCTTGTCTAGGTGAAGATGGTTGGTGTTCAGGTGATGGTTGCTCAAAGGGGTTTTTGCTTCTGGTTTCATGTTCAGGTGGCAGTAGAAGGGTTGTATTGAAGGTTTCGATGGTCTGGTTCAGTTACAGGTGAGTGGAATGGTGGTGTGAGGATCGTTGGCGCATTGCTGAGATGTAGGTAGGTGTGTGGAAACTGTTTAGAGGTGATGGTTAGATTGAGTTCCTGCTTGATCTGCTTTGACAGTTATGTAGCCTTTGCTACCTCCAAAAGTAACAGATCCCCATTTGCATTCTTCAAAACCATTCAGGTGATCCTTGTTACCAGTCATGTGCCTTGAGCATCCACTATCAAATATTCCTCTGTCCTCTATGTTCTTGAGTGGATGATCCTGCACATGAAAAAAAGAAATTAGTTTCTCTTAGGGACCCAAGCCTTTTCAGGCTTGGGTCTGCCTTGTGGTCCTTTAACATTTACAATTCTAACAAAGTTGGATCCAATATTATAATTTGAGTTTGGTTTGTTCTCACTCCAATATTTTACCTGCCTGAGGTTTAACTGTAGTGCTTCCAATTTCCTTTTCAGCATGAGAATAGTCCATTCTTGCTGGTATTTCCTAACAATGGCGTCTTCACCCGGTTGAAATGTGATTGTGAAAAATAACTTTTTTGTTTTAAACTCTGTTTCACCTGGGGGTCTTACTGGACTATAAAACATGTTTGAGTTTTTTGGTTGGTACTGGTTGTTTAGATCTAAAGTATTAATTATTAGTCTGACAGAAATTAACATTTTGCCTATACGGAATTAACATTTGCCCTAACAATATTAACATTTGCCCTACCAGTATTAACATTAGACCTAACAACATTAAGTTGTACTGGTCTAGGTATAAAGTGATTAGCACGATTAACCCTGTTTGCATTATTCCAAACTGGTTTTGCCACCCCGTTACCAGTATTAAAAACCCTTTGTTTCTTAAGCTCAGCCTCTCTTGCCATTTTCTTTTCATAAAAGTCACAATCTTTGATCAAGTGACTTAGGCTTCCACAAACAAAACATTTTTCCTTGATGAAAAAGTAATCTTCTCCTATTTCTCTTTCCATGATTTTATTCCAATTCTTTCCTTTAACTTTAGGTGTCTCTTGATTTTTCATTTGTTTCCTAGGAGTTTTTACGTGTATTACACAACTAGGTTCAACTTCTGTTGATTTTGGTTCAGACACTACTTTTTCATTAGTTGTAACAGATTTAGATGGTGACAGTCCTTTGGTACCTTAAAAAACTTTTTGATTTCAGACTCTGACGATTGTGTTCAGAGGGAGTTCACTTCTTCTCGCTCCCTTAATCACTACACACAAATGTCATTTGATTCGAAAGGAAGATAATGCTTCAATTGGATGAAGTTATTCTGAAATACTATATTTCAGGCTTTTAAGGTCCCTTTTTAATAAACATAACCAAAGATTTCATCAATTTCCTTTGTGGTTTAGGAGTTTAGTCCCGTGTTAAAGGGATGTTGGAATCCTTTGAAACTATCAGTTTTGAAAACCACTGTACAAAGGTTTGTTAGAAATCTTTTTTTACACTTAAATCACAATGTTCATTTCTTCCTTATATCTTAAATCATTGTTTGATTTTATTTCATACCCTAAGCCAACTTTACTAGTTGAAGTCATACCTGAATCAACTAAATTCCAAAGATTTTTAGAAGAATTTTTCCATGAATCTACTATTTTCTGCAATTGTTCCTTTTCTTTTACAGCTTTCATTCCTATTCTCCTATATTTTTTAATTTTTTAATCTTTTGCATATATTTCATGTTGCTATGAAATGTAAGTGTTCATTTAGAGATATTGCATGCTTTTGAAAGTAAACAAATCGGCTTCTAATTTTCTTAACAGTCTAGAGTATAGGCAAGTATTTTTGCTTCTTGTTTAACCTAAATGATTCAGTTTGTTCTCATCATACAGTGTTCTTTAGCATCCTCTTTATTGAATCAATGCAAGTTGTACGATTAATTGATACCTCATTATTTGAGCTGATTGCCTGGAGTGCATGATTCTGTCTTTCTTCCTTCTTCAGCGCGCCTCGCGTCGATACACAAATTCGCGCAAACAAATCATCATTGTTAACAACAGTTTGGATTTCTGCTTTTCTTTCCAGCTCCTTGATCTTGATTAAAAAAAGTCTCTTTCTTTCCATTTTTGTCCCTTGGATGTGACATTTGAAACATTCAAGCTTCTTTTTGTCAAAACCAACAGGTTTGGCTTCCATCCAATCGGAATCTCCTTCCAGTCTTCTTTGTAATAAAAACTCTTCATTCGAATAGCAATCATTGACTATCTGCCAGTTTATGTCCATCTCTTCAATGTCTACATAATCATCTGTATTCTAAGTTCTTCCATGAAGCAGTCACAGATCTTCTGATTGTTTGGCAACGATAGTGAATAAATAACTCCTCAGCAAAACCAGCAGGAACTTCTCGTTCTGGAATATTGTTGAAGAAGTAGAAGGAGTGTAAGTACTGTAGGGACCAGTATGACCAGACTTAACCTTGTTATTGCTGCTCTTGCTATGTGAAACAAAAGCAACATTTTGAGCACTTGCAGATGATTTTGAGGTACTTGTGAGTTCTTGCTCAAAAACCCTAAGGTTATGTTATTTTTACAAGGCATCAATGGACAAGTGTCAACATTGTTTGGATCTCATTGTCATTGCCAGATTTCGACCACGATGGGGCAAAGATCTGAGTAACTTGTTGATTTTATCCTCTGTTGGATCTTCAGGCACCATGGGATTCCAATGTAGAGTAGTTGTTGGAACATGTCTTATCCCTTTTCTATACCCTATCTGAATTGAATATAGTAAATGCTTCAAACTGTTGTTTTAAGACAGCTTTCTGCATCTTCTTTAAATTTTCATTACCACCAAACCTAGCTCTTTTGGCTTCCCAAATTTCTTTTGCATCGTCCATTCCATAAAATCTTCTCAGATGATCCTTGGGAATGGCCATAATTAAGATGGTTCTTGCCTTCCTTTCCTTTTCAACAGCATGAATTTCTGCAGCAGATACTGGTGGAAGTACTCTAACAACACCATCTTTTCCAGTTGAGATTCTCTTCTTAGAATTCCCATTCTGAATTACCTTCCAAACATCATTGTCAATATATTTAAGGTAATGCTCCATCTCCATGGCCCATATATCATACTCCTCCTTCTTCAGAATTGGGAGTTTGATAATTGAAATAGTGGTTGTTTTAGGAGTGAGTTGTCGTTGTTGTTGTTTAGGTTTATTGGTTACAGTACCATTGTCTGATGCATCTTCATGGTATGATGCTTCATCATCACTAAGATGTTGAGAGAAATCATCATTAGCAGGTTGAGACATTTTTCTAGATCTGAAAGTGATTGTTTGTGTTCTTGTAATTCTTCTTACTTAGAGTCCCTCTAGTGGCTCTGATACCACTTGTAGGTCCAAAGTCTTGGATCTGTTTAGCCTTTTGTAAGACAATAGATAACTTGAATAAATCTAAATCAACTATATGAGAAACAATGATTATGAATACTATGTGCTAATGCGGAATCTTAACACAAGTACTAAGAAGAACACAATGTAAAACTTTGCTATTTGCTATTAATTTCTATTAGAATTACTATTTCAATCTCGTACTAAACATTGTGTCGTAGGGTTCCTTTTATACACCAAGGAAACCCTAATGGGCTTTACAAACGTGTAAAAGGATAATGCATATCCTTTCCTAAGATATCTCTAAGATAACTATTATAACTATTCTGTTACATAAACAGACTTAACTAGACAAGGCCAGTACTAACTATAGTACTGCCAGACTTAACTTAGTACTGGCAGACTTAACAATGTCTACCAGACTTAACTCTATAACTACCAGACTTAAGTCTGTTTACAATAATTCCTAACAATGGTTTACTTATAACATGAGCTTTTGCATGCAAGACTTGGAAATTAAATCAAATGGGAAGCACTAGCCAAATAAAATGAATAAAATTCACTTTGGTCCCCTCCCCATGCATGCATACTTCCAAACCAACATCACATGCACCCTTGGTGAACAAGTTTGAATTCAAATCAAATAAAAACAAGCCTTAATCACATGTTTTGTGCCAACTTGAATTTGATTGGAGGATCAAATTGGTCCCCCTCCCCCTCCTTGTCTCTTGTCCATGACACACACACACACTTTTAGTGTGTGAAGTAAACTTGTGTTATATAAATTTTGTTGCTTCCATTATTTCATTCATAACACACACACACTTGTATTTTTAGCTTTCTTTTTCTCTTTTGCTCTCCCTATTCTCTTAAAACCCACGGCCAAACAGGGTTTCCATTTTCTTTGAATCTTTTCAAGATCTAAGTGTTCTAAGTTCATTTTCAAGGGTTTCTAAGGTAGATCCAAGTATTGGTTGGTTGATTTTCAAGGGTTTCTCAAGATTATAAAATTAGGGTTTCTAATTTTATAAGTGGGTTATATATTAAGTCATTTTGGGAATAGATTTTGTGATTCTCTACTTGTTCCTTCATTCTTGTAAGTATTTCTTGGTCATCTCTTGTTTCATTTTCTTTTATTCTTATTATGCATATTGGTTCAAGTTTAAGAATCATGTGTTTGTGTTACTTTCTAAAAAGAAATAGATAAAAGTAACTTGACAAACTTTTATAAATGGAAGTATTACGTTTGTTGTTTTATAAATAGTTATGGTGAGATGAGTTGGTACAATATTAGATTAACTATCGAGCCTGATTCTCGATACTATTCTATTACAACGTTAACTAATTGATTGACCGAGACTAACATTCATAATGGACGAACTTCATGTTCGACTCAATATTTTGAGGCTAACAATTTATGAAAAGACATGTTGCTGATCCGAATTAGTTTTGAGGTTTTGAGCGACCTAAAAATGTCTTCATTAAGCGTAAAAGTAGTTTTTGAAGAGCTTGTTCCGAATAGATAGTTTTTCACATATCGCACTTTAAAATCAGACTTAAAACGGTCAAGTTATAGCCAAATGAAACTTGAAACATTTTTCGGCAAAACCCAATGAATAGTGTGCTGATGTGAATAGTAAAATGGTTATTCTGACACTTTCGGACATTTTTAGACTTTCTAAACTCTAGCAAAACATATAGTAACACATATATATATAGATTAGCGTCATTTGAAGACGTCATTAACATATTTTAGGAAAAACGATAAAGTTACTAAAAATACTAAGTTTGGTAAAACTTA
>BQNB010085402.1:0-21439 GCA_026074375.1 Tanacetum coccineum | reverse complement strand
CACCGAAACCACATCACCAAAGAAACCCCCTTGTCTCATCTGTTATTGCGGTAACAAAGGGTTTCAAAACCCACAAAAGCAAACACTTGCATAAATCGCCTGGTAATTAACAAACGCTTTCAAAACCCACAAAAGCAAACAACTGCTTAGAGCGACCGCTAATTGCATGTTTTAATTGTAGGGAGAGAGCGGTAGAGATAATGTGGAGGGTGAGATCTGGTTTAAGAGAGAGAGACCGAGTGATATACATCTGTTAGAGAGAGAGATGGATATGCTACGTGTTGTTACTTGGAAGTGTGAGAGAGAGAGAAAATATATGGAGAAAATGACGTGTCGGGCAAAAATTATAAATGTTAAAAATCAGATCGGGTCACCGGGTATAAAAACATTAATGAAACCCGGTGCTCTTGTGGGGTTTTATAATTACACACTCATGTCATCGTTATATATTTAATATTTTTTATATAATTAGAATAAGACATAAGATCCATTTTATTAATCTTTTATCCCTTCATTTCTTAGTTCATCCATGTATCTTGGTTTGTCCTAAAATAGTGTTCACTCTCATATTTCAGCCAATTAAAATGGTTTTCGGTTAATACTTATAGTATGTTATTAGTGTACAATGCAATAGTCCTAGCTTTTTTTATATTTTGTGCAGTATGAAACTAGATTTATAATTTGGGACAGTAACTAGTTTCGTGATGTTCTGATGTTACATAAATGGTAGATTGCAAGACTTCTTTGTTCGTATTGTTTGGCAGTCAATTAGACCGAGAAGGGAGCGAGTGATGTGCTATAATATTGTTTGGTATTCACTATACATTTCGAGACATGCTTATCTAGTTTCGCTGCTTATAGGCAAAAGACTAAAAGCTCCAGATGAATTGAATGCGTGGGAAATGGCAAAGATAGAAATATGAAAGAAATTCGATGTCCATTGTATATAACAACCCAATACTCACATTCTCATTTATTTTATGAGTGTCCTGTTTGACCAAGGTCGTAGTACTTACTCAATTTTCATGTTGCTGGTAATTCATGGAGGGACCTTGCATATATTATCAATCTGATGTGGCATAAAAGGGTGTTTAGAGTGGTGATTGCAAAGTTTTTGTTCGGAACTTCGATATCTTATATGACAAGAGCGGAATAATCAACTTTTCAAGAGAGGCTCTCGGCAGTTGAACCAAGCGGTCGATATAATTGGTGCAATTACGGGATTAAAGTTGATGACTATAGAATTGAAGAACTAGAGTTAATTGAATTATTTGAACAAATTATGGAACATATATATATGGATGCTAGATATATAATGGAATCCAGACCATTGTTCCTGCAATGGTCTGTGCGATGTGAGAAGTACTGGTAAAGACGAGGGGTTCATTCTTAGATATTAGTGGAATTGCAGCGACTCGGCTGTTTTTGGCCGCCATGCACCCGATGATGTTTCTGTCTTTCTTCGCGTCTTGTGGGTTTAAGGCGAGTCTCCAGGGGATGTTTATGTAGTTTTTGGTTGTGTCAAGTGCCTCTTGGTTGTTTATGATTTTTATTCTATTCCTGTTTATTTTTTAACAGCAACAATAACATTAACACAGATACAGATAGAACCATAGAACATTCATGGCAATTTTGCGATTCACTTACATGGTTGTGCTGGGAGACGGAAGGGAAGTGATAATTCAATAGCAACAAGTGTCTCCTTACCCACCATGAATTCGCCTTAACCTAGCTCCTTTTATATTATCAAAATAGCGTGAAAATGTTGACGCGCTTCTAACATCTACCATAACCATCAGTTTCAGTCGGCATGTAATCAAACACTCCATCATGCAAATATCACA
Source organism: Tanacetum coccineum (assembly GCA_026074375.1). Classification (NCBI taxonomy): domain Eukaryota; kingdom Viridiplantae; phylum Streptophyta; class Magnoliopsida; order Asterales; family Asteraceae; genus Tanacetum; species Tanacetum coccineum. The sequence goes on along the minus strand of BQNB010085402.1, from coordinate 19,595 downwards.
ATAAGACAACTAGACAGTAATCCTTTCCATTCAAATGCAAACGATAATACTGTAGTATATATGTTAAAGGACCATGGATAATGCTTTCTCTTGCCACTGTGGTAAAGTTAATGGAGTAAAAAGACAGTAAACAAAGTTTCAAGGGTATAAAAGTAAGATTCTTTTAATTTGTCGTGTATTTATCACCTCCAATCCGAAAATTACTCCATTTTATATCTATTTTTTTGTATTTTGTATAATCTATTATATATAAAGATTGGGTCCTCCTCGTTAAATTAGAGGCTTCAAGAAGAGTACCCCATGCTTTCATTGTTGTTCCTAAAAACCTGTGTTTAGTAGCTTCCTAATACCCCATGCTTCCATTGTTGTACCAAAAAATATGTTAATGGTTGTTAAATGCGTCTGATATAATAGTAAGGGATATCAACAGTTTTTGGAGTTATAAGAATACAAATAAACGGGTGATTAAAAGCCCAAAGCTGTTAGAGACGGTTGAGTTACAAACCCATGCTCATTATAAACGGGATAGGAATCCATAAGGCACTCTTCCACCGCCACAGCCACCACCGCTACCGAAAAATCCGACCACCTTGATCGAGTGCATCGAAGAAACTGATGAGTGGGTAGCATAATAAGGTTAACAATAATGGTATGTGACTGTTACAATTAGATGATTTTGTGATATAGAATTTGACAGTCTAAAAAAGATTCGTGCTTTATTTTGAGCAGGAAAAAGATTAAGATTCAAGATCAGGTTTGCTTTGTCTTGATTGATTAAAGAAAAGGAGTGTGGTTTGTGAAACTTTTGTTGAAGCATTTGAGACTATCAAAATTATGACGGCTGGGGATAGTAAGAAGTCGACCCACACAAAATAACGCTTCTGTATTCTTTGGGAGGATAATAACAATCAGGTCAAGGTAAAAAGGAGGCTGGACCGGTTACGAACAAGGATATGGTTTAGACCTGATTTAGATAATGAGTTGGGATTAGCAATTACAACTTAGAAAAGCCTTTCCTCTATCTTGCTAAGGAAATTTGTTGGGTAATTATCTCATTATTTGCTTAATTTCTAATTTTCAGTAACATTAAGAAGACGGACGAAGCCATTGGAGGAGATGTGAAGCTAAAATATCTTTTTATCTATTTGTTTTGTTTGTAGTGGCAAATCACGTGGGGTATTGTCCTCTATTTAGTTTAATTTGTATATGGCGTACCGTAACTCATTTATCTTTTGTAAATAAAAATAATAATGTAAAGCATATATGTATTGGTAAACAGGTCATAATTGACGCCTATGATATGTAAATATGTGAATTTAATCCATTCCAATGGTGATATTTAAAATAAGCATTCATCTAATAATGTTTCGGTTATAAGTGTAACACGTTATGTAAAAGGTTTTAATTGTGGAAAAAGAAAAAGTACATGCTTTTAGCTCGAAATCGTTTTTAATTGTAGTAACGGATAAAAAAAGTTGAGTTCTATACATAAGCAAAAGTTTATTTTTTTATCGAAAAACAATTATGTGCTTATCAATTGATGTTAATAATCAAGTACTGCCCTAAGTTTCAACATTACAAAGTTAAGGAAACTATATTTGCTCATTCATACCCATGTAGATAGGGGAAAAAATACTATTACAATAATCTATATGCTCTATGCACAACACTCCGCAGCAAAAACAAGTTTAAAATAATATGTCAGAAGTGTAAAAGTTCAATTTTTCCCAATGAGCAACACAAATATATGAAGTTTTCACATAAGTAAAAGTTCAATTTTTCCCGAAAAACAAGCCCGGTGCAACGCACGGTACTTGCAACCGTCTTTCTAACCAAACCCACAAATATGAACTTATATCATACTTCGTAGAAGTCAAAGTCTGATTTTTCCAAAAACAGAGCCCGGTGCATCGCACGGGCTCGAACGCCTCGTTTTGTATAATAAAACAGACTTTTTTACAAGTCTTTGAAGCAGCACCTGTTAGTGCAAATATTACGATATTTAATATACACATTCTTTTTTGTTTTGATAATGACAAAATATATATAACTTGTAATATATAACATTAAATGAATAAGTTACTCGTTATCATATATTGTCTCAACATACATCATCACATCTCAACGTCTCGAGTCTTCGTATGTTACAACACAGGTTCGGTACATGTTTTGTTACGTTGCATTATGATCAAAACCTCAAATTCACATTTTGCACTACAAGTGCTTTATTTAAACAGTAAACTTAATTTTGGCAAGCCTCAACTAAACTTTTCTTATTTTACAAACACAAGGATTTACTTAAGTAAAAAATAAATACAAAATGGATTTTCCATCATGCATGACACATACATTATAGTTTGAGCCTTTATATATTTGATGCACACTCATATCTTCGCGAAATCTAGCATAATCTTTGATAAGATTGCAAAAGATTTATAAGATTTTTTATCCTCAAAATCTGGATTTGTAACTGTACGAGCTGGTTCCCTTGTTTAGGAACACTAGTCGTATTTCCATTCTACAAATCTGAACCGGTCGAACCGGGCTACAATGACAGAATTTTGCCTTATAAATATTCAAGCCAAATCACACCATTTTACTCATCCCGATTCACACTACTTTAAATCTCTAGTTTCCACCATTTAGATATGTAGGAACACCTTCATTACTCATGTTTCAGTTTTGCAAATGTGATTATAAATGCTCTAACATAATATTACTTGTTGTAAGCATAACTTTTATGGATGATCAACCAAAGCAAGCTTTGAAGATCCTTGCCATTTCCATCCACCACCAGCATACTAATAAGTAGATTTACAAGAATGAAGAATATTTGACATACACCACCAAGCATACCCATAAGTAATCTACAAGATTGAAGATCTTTACCAATTTTCCATCCACCCCAAGCATACCCATAGATGTAGATCTACAAGAAATGAAGATATTGTCATCAAATCCACCAAGTACTACCCCATAATAGATCTACAAGATTTGGAATCTCATCATCATCAGTCTTTTAAAGGCTTCCTAACATGGAAGTTTTCATTTAGATAGTCATTTCAAATCCATTAGACACATTTGTCTTGGATCAACAAATACATACACATTTAATATCATCTCTTTGTAACATTTGATTTCAGACTATATGGTTTATGTGTTTGTGGGCCATAAAACACAAGGTTTGTTATGTTGGGGCCCATAAATACATAACCCTGTTTTTGGGTTGGTTCTACCCTTTGTGTAAGAACCCGGTATTTAGCTTTGTACCGGATAAAGTGTAAGCGACGATGGGTTGGTTCTACCGGTGTTAGAACTCGGTATTTAGCTTAGTACCGGATAAAGTGAAGCAACGTGTGTAAGGGTTTTCCTCCGCCAGAAGGAGCATGTTTGATCGTAGTAAGTAACTCTCAGAGTTGGGTACCTTTGGTGATGGAGTAGGGCTGAGAGGAGCTCCAGACCGAACCAGCTATAAAACATCGGTTCGGTTGCTCTCTATTTTATTTATCGCTCTCTATTTATTTTATATGCTTGTTATTGAGTTGTGATTTGATTCATATAATTATGTAGTGACGTAACTTGGTTTATTCAATGCTTTCAATATATCATAAATCATATTTGGTACTTTTCATATTACGTCGCTATTGATCGGGGATTTGATACAAACGTTTTTAGATTTTAATCGGAAACGTATTCACCCCCCCCCCCCTCTACGTTTTCCACAATTGGTATCAGAGCCATGTTCTCTAATTTTTTCAAACAAATGGTTGTTTTCAAAATCAAAGTACGATCCCATGTAACGAATTATTTTGAAAAGCGAGTACTCTTGAATATAAAATATGTCATTACTTTATACTTAGAAGTCTTGATTCATGAATATCGTTGTTATACAAGCTTGAGAATAAGAGGTCTAAAATTTATTATATAAGTTTAGCTTAAAGCCTACCAAGTGTTAAACCTTTTAGTCGGGTCGAAATATGCGTTTTTATAAAAATTGATCAGACCGGCGGTTTCGTTCATTATTAAAGGTGGTTATGTTCGTTATTAAAGCCGGTTTTGTTCTGGCGAGCCGATTCTACAGAAAGTTTTTCAGATTTTTGATCAACTTCAAAAGGTCATAAAAACTTAACCGTAAATCCGTACAAGTCGTGCCACCTACCTTTCGAAGATAAATTAAGTCTAGTTTTTCTGAATAAATTAATTAGAAGGTACTGATTATAAGTTTAAGTAAGTCGAATTTTCAAAATACCACAAAGTGTCCAAAATTTTAAGTTTTGTATTAACATAGAAACTCAAACCTTTGAGTCGGGTAATTTTGGTTGGTATCCTTTGAACTTTGATACATCTTTCTTTGAAAATAAATTAATTTGGCCATTAATCAAGCTTGTTATACATCGTCATACTCATCGCAAGGCGAAAAGAATTTTTCGTATGATATGTTATATGATTAAAGTCGTCTAGTTGCATTGGCTATAATGATGAATTTTTATGCTAGCTCTCATTGCATTTGAGCTTGCTTATTTATGAAACATAAATGTCAAACATGTCTTGTATGTTCCTTCGCTTGTATGACAATTTAGATTCTTAAAAGAAATAATACGGTTTCTAAAGGAGTGTTTGGGTTAACTCCTATATGTGTCAAAAATGTATTTTCGTAAATGTTTTGTCAACTCATATTAGTCATGATATGATTATAATGTGTGATATGATATATGATTACTTGTTGCATCTTATTTAGTATCATATACTTTTTGAATCATATTATATGTGATTCTTGTTACTGAGATTAGTCATGATATTTATGTGTTTGTTTGTCGTCTTCATGTTTTTGCACAATAAGGCTTAAGCTAGGTCTCGTGCACCCCATGTAGGCATATATCTCTTCCTTTGTTTTTGCTATGTCAACTTATCGCATCATCTCAGTTTCTTAATCAAACATTGAAAATAAGACTAAGTATGCTAGTAAAATGTTTTGATAAAAAAATCGTGATAAAAATTATGCTCATCAAAGTGGGATTGGCAACTTGAATGTTTCATCCGAAATACCCAAGTAAAGATGAAGTGTAATGATGTCTTGTTGTAGTCTTTAAATACTTTTCAAAAGCGAGTCAAAGTAATAAGTTATTGTTTTGGTTAAAACGGGTCAAAACTAATGTTTGGCAAAACCCATAAAGAACTATTCCGTAGTTCATTTAGACCAAGTGTGTCTTTGATATTTAAGCATGTATTTTAAGAATAAATTCTGGAAGTTCTCGTTAATTACTCCTTTACATATAACTTATAAATACCAAGTACTATATTAATAGGGAATTTCATAATCATATGAGGCCTCTCTGGGGTGTCATATCGACGAGTTGTGGATTTACGATTTAAAGTGTCCTGGCTCCTCATACGTTCACTACATGACCTCTAAATTATGATAGCCCGAACAATAGTATGATAACCCATTCAAAAGTAATTGTTCCAAATTACATACTCTAAATATCAAACTATAGTAATTACATACCACTTGCCAAACAGCCTGAGTTTAGAAAGTTAGTGCCTACATGGTCTTCATGTTATTTCAAGATATGGAAGTCAAGTTTCGATCATTTTAGCCGTGTATAAGATTAAAACAACAAGTTTTGTATAAAATGGGTCATTTTAGGAATTTTGCATAAAATCAATCATATGAAATTAGGAGTTGTGCCACCCGTCACTTTAAATATAATTGAGCCTAGATTTATGTAAAGAGGGTCACAGTATATTTTGTAAAATACTATTATCAACCTTGTATAATAATTAACAAAAGACAATTTTTTTTATCATGGCGTTTTCGCCAAAATTCTAAATATTTTTTTAAGAAAAATGGGGCATTTCAAAAATACTTCGTTAAATTTATCTACACATTGTGACATTGTCATATTATCTTGTCAATCCTCCTACCAGTAGTTCACCATCTTGTTCCCCATCTCCCAAACACCACTAATGCTTCATTTTCCATATACAATCTGTAAATATGAAACTTTCCTTTGTTCGTTCATCCATTTCATCTCGCTTTAAATATATAAGTTTGATTATGTGTTCTTGTTTGATATTTTGCTTTGTCAATATCTTAGTGGATTTGATAACTATTCTACTAATTAATAAAAAATGTGTAATCCTTAAGAAAGGTATTTTTTGTTTTCGTTCTTAAAAATGCTTTCATTGCTTATATTTGTAATACAAAATGTTGAGGCTTAAACTGACTTCCATGATTCTTACATATTTTGACCTCTTATATGATGTCTCATATGATCTCATAATTTGTCATTTTGATACATGATGATTTTGATATGGATATATCTATGTTTGATAGTTCTTGTTCCTTGTTGGCTATCCTAAATCTATCTGTATAATGTCCTAGTTTATACATGCTTAAACATGGTTTGCATGATCTTTGCATCTTGTCCCTTATATGACATTGCCACATGATTTATTTGCTACTTTTGCTCTTATGTTATGTATTTTTGATATACTTGTAGAAGTCTAGGATCTTCCTTTTGAAGCCACATTATTTTAATTAAGAACCAAAATCGACAAACAAGCGATGGAACAATATAACAAATTTGATACTTATCTTTCATAAATAAACGAACTCAAATGCAATAAGAGAGCTCGTGCCTATTTATCTCCTTTGTCGCATATTCTTCGCATCATTGTTAGTGCAATTGATTTTATAATCTAAATGATCTTCTTCTTTATGTTTGTGTTTGGTTGAACTACTTGGAACATGCTCTTGTATGAATATTCTTATTTCTCATATCAAATGTTTTTCGAACGCGTTACCATGCCGTTGTTTTTTAAGCTAGTTGCATCATATAACCTCATCCTTTTAGTTTTTCTTATTTGTGTGTCTATTTGAAAACATGTTTTGTTCATATACATGTCTATCTATGTGTCTACTTGTTAAGTCATTCGTGTGATAATACTTGAATAAGTTTTCTTTCATACTTGTTGGTATAAATGTTTGAACTATCATGTTGTGAAATGATATTCTTGCTTCTATCATCTACTAACTCTTTTGGATTTGTGTAGGTCGATTAAGATCGATTTCCTTATCAAGATAATTTGTGCTTATTCACACATATATCATACCTTAATCTATATCTCTTTCATTACATTCATGCATATTCATCATCACCACTTTACTAATAAACATACATTGTTAGTTGCTTGCATTGTCATCACCATATTTCGCCACTCTCACAAAATTGCCATGTCTAGCACCTCCATTGCTTCATCAACCTAACAAGGATCATACTTGACACCCTTGAGCAAGAGGGAGCTTCCGTCGAGCATTTAAGGAGTACATATTATTTTTCATCATATCTTAACGCTCGATCTAGGGGGAGCACTCATCAAGGGGGAGCTTGCACGCATTCATCATCATTCTTAATCTTTAACAATCCTTTGCGTTTCGACCAAAAGGAAGATGTCATTTTCTTCATCATATAGTTATATATTCTTACATGTTGCACGGAACTAACATTTTTGTAGGCTTAGCTTTCAAATATGATCCATTGACCCGCAATAAACCAAGGACAATTACCTAGGGGATGCACCAATATAAGGCGTTTGAGTAGACATTTTAACTTCACTAGGGATGATGCAAGCTCGCCTTTTCTGGGAGAATTGAAGTTAAACTCCAGGGACACACCCTTTTTGTTTCGACAAAAGGGGGAGAAGAGTGTAAACGGAGAAGGTAATGTAAAAGGTATTACGGGGATACAAGTGACTTTTACATTTACTATATATTACGTTTACATATTTTGTCATCATCAAAAAGGGGGAGATTGTTAGTGCAAATATTACGATATTTAATCTACACATTCTCTTTTGTTTTGATAATGACAAAATATATATAACTTGTAATATATAACATTAAATGTACAAGTTACTCGTTATCATATATTGTCTCAACATACATCATCACATCTCGACGTATCGAGTCTTTGTATGTTACAACACAGGTTCGTACATGTTTGTTATGTCGTATTATGATCAAACCTCATTTCACATTTTGCATCTACAAGTACTTTATTTAAACAGGTAAACTCTATTTTGGCAAGCCTCAACTAAACTTTTTATTTTACATACACAAGTTTACTTAAGTAAAAATAAAATACAAAATGGATTTTACATCATGCATGACATCATACATATAGTTGACCTTTATGTATTGTCACATCATATTTTTCCAAATATAGCCATAATCTTTGAAGATTGCATAAGATTTTATAAGATTTTTATCCTAAAATCTGGATTTGGTTACTATAGGCCGGTTCCCTTCAGGAACACTGGCCGGTTCCATTCTACAATGGAACCGGCAGAACCGGGCTACAGTGCCAGAATTTTGCCTATAAATAGCAAGCCAAATCTCACCATTTTCTCATCCCTTTCACACATACTTTCTCTCTAGTTTCCAGCCATTTAGATATGTAGGAACACCTTCATTAATCATTTTCATTTTTGTATATGATCATAATGAATTAACATTCATTTTGTTGTAAGCATACTTTTATGATGATCCACCAAAGCAAGCTTTGAAGATCTTGCCATTTCCATCCACCACCAAGCATACCCATATGTAGATCTACAAGATTGAAGATATTGTCATCCACCACCAAGCATACCCATATGTAGATCTACAAGATTGGAGATCTCATCATCATCATCTTTTTGAAATCTTCCTAACATTGGAATTTTATTTAGATTAGGCATTCAAATCTATTAGACACATTTGTCTTGGATCATCATTACATACACATTTGTATCATCTCTTTGTATCATTTGATTTAGACTAGATGGTTTATGTGTTTGTGCCATAAAACACAAGGTTTGTTATGTTGGGCCATAAAACATAACGCGGTTTTGGGTTGGTTCTACCCTTTGTGTAAGAACCCGGTATTTAGCTTTGTACCGGATAAAGTGTAAGCGACGATGGGTTGGTTCTACCGGTGTTAGGACTCGGTATTTAGCTTAGTACCGGATAAAGTGTAAGCAACGTTGTGTAAGGTTTTCTCCGCCAAGAAGGGAGCTTGTTGATCTAGTGAAGTAACTCTCGAGTTGGGTACTCGGGGAGTGGAGTAGGGCGGAGAGGAGCTCCGTGACCGAACCACTATAAATCATCGTGTTCGGTTTGCTCTCTATTTTATTTATCGCTCTCTATTTATTTTATGCTTGTGATTGTGTTGTGATTTGATGTTTATAATTATGTTGTGACTACTTGGTTATTCTATGCTTTCATATAGTCATAAATCATATTTGGTACTTTTCATATTACGTCGCGATTGATCGGGGATTTGATACAAACGTTTTTAGATTTTAATCGGAAACGTATTCACCCCCCTCTACGTTTTCCACAATTGGTATCAGAGCCATGTGGCTCTAGTTTTCAAAACAAATGGTTTTCAAAACCGAGTACGATCCATGTATCAATCCGACATATGTAAAGGCATCATGAAAGCTCAAGTACATGTTTCAAAAGACTTCCGCTACTCTAATACCACACGTCTTCCTTAAAATGACGAAGTATTAAAGTTAAAGATTTTCACGAAAGATGACTTTTCAAGCTTTCAAGACAAAGAAAGGTATGAGCATGTCGGTCTGAAAGTCACAAGCTCACAAGAAGCCAAAGATTACAAGATGGCAAAAAGAGCTTATGCTTGGTTGATGATCTTAAGAAGCTCAAGATCACATACAAGTTAAGCTAAAGGAATAAGCTCAAGCCTAAAAGTCTAAAGATAACTACTTCACAGTCACAAGACAAAGATCAAAGAAATCAAACCTACAAGCAAGATTCAAGACATTCGTAGAATGTAGAGATTAAAATATTGTATATATTGGACGTGACCTCCCAAGGGGGAGGATTGTTATGGAATACGATAAGTCTTCGGTCACTCCAATATATCGATAAGTAGCTCGTGTATAACATTTGGAAACTAGCTAAAGCTATATCCGTGTCAACATAAGAATACCCCTTATGTTGACCGGCCATTGTAAGGGTATAAATACCCCCTTTCCATGCCATGGTAAGGGGTTGGTTCATTTTTCATAATACAAGTTTCTTTCTTTCTCTCTCTAAGTGTTCCAACTCACTATTTCTCTCTTTAGAATTTCCTTCTCATTTAGTCATCTTAGATTGTATGTTTGATATCTTACACTTCCCCTCACACCCCCCTCCCGTCCAAAATGCGTCTAGTATAAAGTTATCTCTAATCTATTTTTAGGACACTATAAATTTAATTCTCTCTATGAATTTAGTGTTTGAATACAAAATTAAGAACCCAAATGTCAAGAGACCATCGAGAAAAATAATCATCATGATGCTAACGATGATGACATTAAGATGGTAGATCAATAAAATGAAAATATGTCTATAATGAAAATGTGTTTCAGATGAAATCTAAAGAGGAAACAGTGATGATCACGGTAAATGTGTGTCACTTTTGAAAACGAAAGTGGAAGGTCATTTTCTGCAACAATTCAGATAAAAATTATGTGAAAGGCATGATGGTTGATCCAATAGTGTTGGGATTCTAGATTTGATGAGACAAAATGAATAAAAGAATGAAACAAAAGGATGAAAGTCGTCATTATGAAAATCTACAAGCTGGTGGAGAAATATGAAGATTTGGTCAAATATTCTACAGGATAATGATTAGGAAACATATTAATATGGTTTAATGTAATTTAAATAGTTTCCTTATTTATTGATTTAGTTTCCTCTGTAAGTCATGATCTCTTCATATATAAAGAGATCATTGACATAGGTTTTAGATATCCAAGAAATATGTGTGTACACAAAGTACAATGTAGACGTCTAGTGTTTTTGTGTAGCCTCAAGGATCTTTGATCCTTGTTAGATTGTAACCGTTCTAGAGCTGATCGTCTAGAATTGGGGTTTGGAGGAAACGTATGAATGGTAAACCTTGTTGAATATCTTTGTTCTTATTCCGCTTTGTTTTATAACTTATGAACACTGATATTATCCTAGATAAAGGTCTAAACAACCTGAGCTTAAACGATCCAACAATCTTTTAGGATTCAACAATTGGTATCAGAGCCATGGGGCTCTTGATCTAGGATCTACAAGGTTTTTAAAGAAACCTTAAAACCCTAATTCTTAAGAAATCGTTTTGGTTAAAAAGTTTTATGGGGTTTTGAAGTTTATTTGATATAACAATGATTATAATTGTCCTCTCTACCTTTTTCGGTATGCAATACAATTATAAATCATTGTTACTATTAAGGGTTTCTTGGCGTAGGTGATTGATGATGGATCCGGTTTGTTATTTGTCTACATATATCTGATCTCGTCATTAGTGTTACAAGAAGTTTCAAGAAGCTGCTGTTGTCCACCTGCTTATAATTGTGTGCGTGAGGGTATATGTAAAAACCCTAATTCCTTTGGGTGATGACTGATTGATTATGATGTCAACAACAACAGCAGCAAAACATGCATGATGTGGCTATATGATACAACTTAAAACCATAATTCGATAAAACCTTACTCAGGTGCGCTTCAAGTTCTATATTATTCTGATCAATGAGGTTTACGAGGGCAAGATCAAGCCGACTTTGATTATCTAAGGTTGATATTCCATTACATTATGATCTGCTACTTGTAATATTGATGTTTGTTATGGAAGAGCAGCAGCAAAAAGATAATTTAAGCAGCAAAGAATGCGTTTTTGTGGATGTTTAGAAGTAGAACAAAGAATAAGTGACACTTTCTTATTAAACATGGTGTCGCTAAAAGCCATGGGAGAAATGTAGTTTGTACTGCTGCCTTATGTTTGTTAATACTGCTTTCACGTATTAATGTTGTCTTTGCATTTTTTTTATGCTGCTGTGATTTGGTGTTGCTCGACATGTTTGGGTTGTTCGAGTGTGTTTGTACTGTTAGTTGTATCCGAGAAGAGTTTACACTGCTTGAGTTGTCCGAGAAAAGCAGTTTCCACTGCTAGTTATGTCCGATAAAATCTGTTTCCACTGCTAGTTATGACCGATATCGGACAGTACGTGATTTTTAGATGGTTTTGGATTTCGGACAGAACTGGAATTATTTCAGTTTATTCTTATTGATTTATGGCTCGTAGTTTTGGAGATTATTTGAAGAGGTGATTACGAAGACAGTTGAATATCACTTATTTGAAGATGAAGTGGATTTTTCAGATGCGTGTTCTTATTATATCTTTTGGTCTTTGAGATAACTTGTTTGGTTATATACGGTTTATGATGAAGACTTGATAAAACTAGTTTTTACCTGATGTAAGGAGATACATTGTAGTACTCACAGGTATTTACTATCACTTGGTTCAGTGACTCATGTATTGGCATGCGGATTTATCAAGAGATCGAGGTCTACTCATAAAACGAAGAAGAAGATTATGAGTTCTTATCATATTATAGTGCAAGACATAAGACACAAGTTTGGGATGTTCTACTTCAGCATCAAATTCGTTATACTCAGTTTTCTTCATCAGTGATCACTACATAGAGCCTACAGAGTTCGAGATTCAAGAGATGGTAAACATATGGGTTTCAGGGGAAGCTTATTGATTAAATGTTTAACCATCTACATGCACCACTTGAGGGGAAGTGTTTACAAGTTGCTTATCTACTAAAGACCCCTATTGGATGATTACAAAAAGGGGAAGAAGATTATAGAGTTATGATTTGCAGCTTATTATATGTGGTGGCATGATACAAAGGATATCTGATTGAGGGGAAGCTTGGAAGTTTTATTTCATTCAGGGAGATGATTACATCTCAACTTCTGGGGAAGCTTAGACTTTATGATGAAGTTCGTACACGACTTTGTTTGTTTTGTCATCATCAAATAGGGGAAGATTGTTGGGATTCTAGATTTGATGAGACAAAATGAATAAAAGAATGAAACAAAAGGATTAAAGTCGTCATTATGAAACTCTACAAGCTGGTGGAGAAATATGAAGATTTGGTCAAATATTCTACAGGATAATGATTAGGAAACATATTAATATGGTTTAATGTAATTTAATTGTTTCCTTATTTATTGATTTAGTTTCCTCTATAAGTCATGATCTCTTCATATATAAAGAGATCATTGACATAGGTTTTAGATATCCAAGAAACGTGTGTGTGTGTACACACAGTACAATGTAGACGTCTAGTGTTTTGGTGTAGCCTCAAGGATCTTTGATCCCTGTTAGATTGTAACCGTTCTAGAGTTGATCGTCTAGAATTGGGGCTTGGAGGAAACGTATGAATGGTAAACCTTGTTGAATATCTTTGTTCTTATTCCGCTTTGTTTTATAACTTATGAACACTGATATTATCCTAGATAAAGGTCTAAACAACCTGAGCTTAAACGATCCAACGATCATTTAGGATTCAACATGTGGTATCAGAGCCATGTGGCTCTTGATCTAGGATCTACAAGGTTTTTAAAGAAACCCTAAAACCCTAATTTTCAAGAAATCGATTTGTGGTTAAAGTTTTATGGGTTTTGGAGTTAAATTGATATAGCAATATTTATAATTGTCCTCTCTACCTTAATTGGTATGCAATACAATTGTAAATCATTGTTACTATTAAGGGTTTCTTGGTCTAGTTGATTTATGATGATGGATCTGGACCTCATCGTATACATTCTTTTTTATCATCATCATTATTAGGGTTTTTATGCGAAACCCTAATACCATGGCTGCTCGTCGATTTGATTTGATTATATTCGATCTTTGTTTTTTTGTTCATCTATATGGATCGATTGCATAAGAAGCAGCATGTGTGATTGGTTATCATGGTTACAGTTTGGGTAACATGATCTCTATGAAGGTTCGAATGGCAGTAATGAGAAAAACATTGGAACAGTTGGGCTCAAAATTTTAATATTGTTCGAGTATCAAAAGAAAAATTAATGCTGATATTACTCGTTTCTACTGCCTAAAGATATTACTACTGTTTGGGCACAAAAGAAGGTTAGTACTGCCCTAATTGTTAATGCTGTTGCGTAATTATTTATACTGCTAGTTTTAAGAACAGTGGTAACAAGAATTAGTACTGCTTTCTTTGTCTGAGAAAGAAGTTTACACTGCTAGTGGCGTCCGAGAAAATGTTTCTACTGCTTGTTTTATTCGATATCGGATAATACATATTTTTGCTTCTCGGTTGACAAAAAGATCTCGGACAGAACAGTACTTGAAGGTTGAAAGAAAACACACAGTTTTGGATCTCGAATTGAACAAGATGCTTCGTTTAAGGGGAAGTAAACGGATTAATTTTGGTTTAAAGGTTTAAAAGGCTCGTTTTTGGATTTCTTGGATTAATTGATTACGAAGAGGGTTATTTATTGCTTATTTGAAGATGAAGTGGGATTCTTGGATGCGTGTTCTTATCATATCTTTTAGCCTTGGAGATAACTTGTTCGTGCTTTCATGGTTTTATTGATAAAGACTTGATTAATCTAGTTTTACCTGATGTAAGGAGGTACGTTGTAGTACTCACAGGTATTTACTATCACTTAAAGGAGTTACGTTGTTGTGCTCAGTGTCTCATTGAAGATGAGGATTTTATCAAGAGATCGAGGTCTACTCTCGGAGAAGAAGTGTGAGTTTCTTTATCATATTTTAGTGCAAGACATAAGACACAAGTTTGGGTTATTCTACTTCTACATCAAGTTCGTTATACTTAGTTTTCTTCATCAGTGATCATTACAAAAAGCCTACATAGTTCGAGATTCAAGGGATGGTTAATACATTGGTTTTAGGGGAAGCTTAATTGACAAAATGTTTAACCATCAGGATATGTTCATGCACCACTTGAGAAAAAGCTGTTATGATTCAAGTTGCATATTTTCACAAGATCCCTATTGGATAATGACAAAAAGGGGAAGAAGAAGGTACAAAGTTATATGATTTGCAACTTATTATGTGTGGTGGCATGACATGGAGATTGATAACTTAATGGGAAGATCTTAAGTTATGGGGATGCAATTTACAAAGGAAGTTTTGTTTCATTCAGGGAGATGATTACATCTCAACTTCAGGGGAAGCTTTGGCTTTATGATGAAGTTCGTACACGACTTTGTTTGTTTTGTCATCATCAAATAGGGGAAGATTGTTGGGATTCTAGATTTGATGAGACAAAATAAATAAAAGAATGAAACAAAAGGATCAAAATCGTCATTAAGGAATTCTACAAAGATGGAGAATTCTAGAAGATATGCTTAAAAGATATGAAGATTTGGTCAAAGATATCAAAGATAAAGATTAGGAAAGTTTTAAGGAGGTTTAATTAGTTTCCTAATACATTAATGATTCCTTTGTAAGTCTTGATCTCTCCCTATATAAAAAGATCATAGACACATAGTTTTGAGTATCCCTGTGTGTGAAAAACGTATGTGTACACAAAGTGTAGAGATGTAGACGTCTAGTAGAGTTGGTGTAAAACCCTCGGTTACCTTCGACTCGGATATCATAATGGTAACAAAACCAACCATTTATGTTTTTTTTTTGATTTTTTGTATACAGTATAAAAAAGGCGCAAACGAGGCATACTCCAAATCATCGTATCAAATCAAAATATCATACAACTTAAACCTACAAACCAAAACCATAACCCAGAAATTAAAACATACATGCCAAAAAGAATCGCACGACATATTTTTTTTAGAAAATAAAAAGGGCATCACCTATACGATACCAACAACGGCCTTTAGTTTAAGCATAATCTAAAACACCACAACTAATTAAATCATAAGGGATTATACTGGCTTTAGGCTCTACATACGTTACTCTCTCATTTTCTCCATTCGCAAACCTATTTTGGAAATAACAACATAAAATCTCGCCGAAATGCTAGCTTTGACAGGGATTATTTTATTTATTTATTTTTTTTACATTTTCATGAAAGCTAAACCAGGTACTCGCAAACAAAAAATTCTTCACCACCCGCTGTCCAAATGAGAACACCAAAAACCCAATACTGTTGACTTATGATGTTTTATCGCATGTATATACTGTTTTTTCACATAATTCCAGCAAACATCATACCATAATCTACAACCTAACCTCCACCTAATAAGAAAAATTTCAACAACACCTTAACAAAAAATCAATAAGACAATATCCTCAATATATAACTAACCAACAAAAAAACAGCAAAATGCCACAACATGCAACAACATCATTCTAAAATTTAAATCCCAATAAATTAATTGTCAAACTACAAACTGCAACACAATGGTTAACAATCGCAATGTGAACAAAATCCTAACATCATTAACACATTTTTCATCTAGATAAACTGTCCACCTCGATCATCCAACATGGATACTCAAACAATACCTAGATTGAAAAACGTGCGTAGATAAACAACGCCCTAATAAACTCCACATGGTAGTAACTCTTTCACTTCTAACCCAATACCGAACACAAACCATAGAACGTTAGGCGTATAATTACGATGAAAACCCCTAAAACAATTCAAAGTTTAAACGTCTAAACCAAAAACACACAATTCTAAATACGATCAATAATCAACCTAATAAATAAAAATCAATGACTTACATGCAGTTTTGTAACATGAAAAACGAAGTCGTTTAGTTTAGTAGCATTTCAGAACTGTATAAATCATCCCAACACGATGTGTTATTGACCCCAAAACAACGTAGTTTATAGCCTAGCCTGACTCATGACCTCCCGATTCCCATCCCACCCTCAAAATGACGTCGTTTTTACAACACAAAACGCATTGTCGTTTGCTTCAATATTTATATAAGGAGTAATTTCATATGCTTAACGGAAATGGAACTCAAAAACGAATCTACTTAGAAAATTCCTAACCGAGCTCGAAAACAACAGTCTATAAGCATGCCACAATACGTAGACTAAAATTCCACTATCAATATCACATCACCTTGTCATGGGAATGTGGACCTCCATATTAAACCGAAACAAAAATGTGCAATGAGGTGTTTGGCCCCTAAACACAATCCATCCACCAAAATATATCCAATCCCTATCCAAATATGCCTAGGATGCATCATACGTCCCCCCCCTCTCCTAAAAAAATCAAATCAAATATGGCCAAGTGCATAATAGAGCACACAAAAGTGAGGACGCCGTGCAAATATTGTCACTCCTTCATTGTTAGCCTTCAATTGTGCGGATTGGTACCCCATCCGTGGCTAGTAATGAAGCACACATATCAAAAAAATCAAAGGGTACATATAGCATATCGAAACAAACGTAGTATGTCCAAAGAAGGTCATGTTTAAACAAAAAAATAAATTCATATTATGGCAATGTCAAATCAAGCATATATCAAACGAATTCAAAAAGATTCTAGCGTAGTTATCAAATGGGTAGCAAACGAATATCAAGTCAAACGATAGGCAATGAATATGGTGATTTCAAAGGTACAAAGAGTACATATCAAATGGTATAGATATCCTTAGTAGAGATGATAGATATATGCACCAATAAACAATGCAAAATAATGAACCACATATTAGATGATAGTTAGACTAGTTGGCCCAAGCCCGCTTATAGGCTTAGGGTCTATAAGATCTTATTAGGGTTTTCAATGTTACATTTTAGTCTATTTATAGTGATCAATAATAAAGTATAATCGACAGGGTTTAACATTCAACATGGTACTAGAGTGAATTTGATTATGTGACCTAGTCGGCCGCCATGAGCCGCTACCTTTATACCACCCCGTCAAATTTTATCCTTCTCATTCATTCTCCATTTTTCGATCTACCTCACAGAACATGTTCCACATATATGAATTACATCACCTACAACCAACAACAACAAAGGATATCAAGTTTGTCGCAATTTTTACAAAGATTTTCCATTTATTTAAAGTAAAGATTTCCCCTTGCTTGCTTCAAGACGTCTTCACAAAATAGTTTCTTAGCTTTAGTTTTCGTGGTGTCTTCTTCAATCTTAAGCTTTTGCGATTTCGTCACTCAGACTGGAGGAGGGAGCAATATTAGATGATAACATAGTCGGCTCAAGCCCGCGTGTGGGCTTAAGGTCCATTAGGGTATAATATTGTCTGTAATTTTCGCTATAAATAGTTATCAATAATATACATAACACCCACGGGGTTTAACATTCAACACCATGAACAAGTACAAATGGTTGAACGAAGCAAATATTGAAGGATATTAAAATACGTACTAACAATTAAAGGAATCACAAATACCAAGCGAACTAACATCATTACCCAAAACAATAATGCTTATCAAAGGAAAGATACAATATATGTATGAGCAAATAATGTTTAAAAGAATATGTTACGAATAAAGAATGCTTAAAAGAGAGATTAGATATTCCGTACTAATATGTTACGAACAAAAAATCTTGAAAGCGCGATATAAATAGTTATCAATAATATACATAACACCCACGGGGTTTAACATTCAACACCATGAACAAGTACAAATGGTTGAACGAAGCAAATATTGAAGGATATTAAAATACGTACTAACAATTAAAGGAATCACAAATACCAAGCGAACTAACAACAAATAATATGTATCAAAAATGGTAAATGAGATAGTTAGAATATATGTACCAACATCTTACGAACAAAGAATGATTAAATCATAGTTTAGATATTCGTACCTTACTTTAACTCGATGTTTAAACAAAGTACAAACTTTTATTTCTGTAAAATGCTCTACATACATTAATAAAATGCTATTAATAAGGCTAATGATTTGTACACTCTTTATTTTGATTTGAACACTCCATTATGCGCTTTAACCTGTTGTACATTTATTGAATAATGCTTTGCCAGTTTATACATTTGAGTGTATGGATAAAAAATAAGAGTGTGCTAATCAACTCCCTATTAATAACCAACAACTAATTCTTCCTTTAGTACTTCATTTATAATCATTTATCTAATGTGTTGTTACTGGTTTGATTTACACCTGAATGTTAGCATGTAAAATCTACCATAAGAGCCATGCTCATTTCTGAATTAGTTTACCTATTATGCATTTAAATTATTAATAGCTAAACATATACTGTTATATTCGATAAATCTACAATCACAAATCTAAGCCTTTTGGTATTATTTTTATTTATAGGTTAGAACACCAAACAAATCAGTATACATGTTTTCTTCAAAAAGTTCAACCATAACAAACCCAAAACCCATTTATAAGACCCTATTTCATTCCGAATAGTAAAATACAAGTCAGTTTTATTGATACTAAACATTGTATATTTTTTCTTTTTTTTCTAGTAAATGGTTGGAATATTTTATATTCCAAGGAATTATTACATGAAAAAGGATTTACATAAGTGGTGGAAGGCAAACGAGCAACAAGCTGCGCCGCTAGCCATTTTGAATCAATTTCCATAAAGATCATCTAGCTTCAAAACTCGAATATTTCGATTTCTATTCGTGTTTTCAGTTGCGGTTTCATGGTCATATAGTCTTTACCAATAAATGACTAAATAATACGGTTCAAGATCTACCTATAAGCTACACGAAGACGCTTCAAGATACAAACCAAAATGGAACATGATGTCGAATATGAAGATCCGATCAGAGACTAACACCCA
>BQNB010085401.1:0-28485 GCA_026074375.1 Tanacetum coccineum | reverse complement strand
GACCAAGGAACGTGAGGGAGATGGTGTGGTGGAGGATGAAGAGTTAAGAACCAAAAGGAAGCTGATTTAAAAAGATTGCCCACTGGCATAATAATTTGTAGTTTTGAAAAGTGTTTAAAATCCTTAACTATTTGAACTTATTTTCTTTTTTATTCATCTATATTTGAACTGATATAAGCGTGTATTGATTTTGTCTAAAGATAAATATGAAAGTTGTGACGATTTAAACATATAATTGAGGTATGGTGTTTTGGTGCATCTAAGGTGTGAATTTGATGTCAGCTTCTATATGCTGGGTTGCAGTTTGCTGATTGTATGTCTTTGTATCTGAGAAATGTATTTTGTCTGTTGTATCTGAGAAATGTATCAGATATCCTCTGTCTTGTATTTCATAAAAGTTGTATGTAGCCTGTATAGGTTTGAGGTATCATTGTAATCTCTGGAATCTTTGATTGTTTTAATAATATATTTTCACCCTTTGCAAAAAAAAAAACATATAATTGAGGAAATCCAAATCAATGTTTCTGCAGCTTACAATTCTCCTTGGGGTACTATTATCAAAGAAGTCAAAGCCCTCAACGATAAAGGTATTAATCTTGTATCTCATTGTAAAATTCGGGTGGGTAACGGTTTGCGTACCAGCTTTTGGAATGACCTTTGGATTGGAGATAATCAGCTTAAGCTTTCTTTTCCCCGTCTATTCGCTTTAGAAGTCAATAAAGATTGCTCAGTTGCAGATAAGCTCAATGCTCCTTTCACAGCTTCTTTTCGTCGCCAGACTCGGGGGGGTCCTGAAGCTCAGCAGCTTGAGCAGCTTACGAATCTTCTTGATTCGGTTTCTCTTTCGAACATGGAGGATAGGTGCTTTTGGGATTTAAATGGCGAAGGAGTTTTTCAAGTTAAGGATGTGAGATCGGTTCTAGACGAGACTTTCCTCCCCAAGGAGAATATTCCTACACGATGGGTTAAAAGCATCCCGATTAAGGTTAATGTCTTCGTTTGGAAGCTTGTTCAAGATCGTATCCCTACTCGTTTAAATCTGATGAGCAGGAATATCTTCGTCCCCTCCGTGGAATGTCCGGTGTGTAACAATGATTCCGAGTCGTCCTCTCATTTGTTTTTCGGTTGTCAGGTAGCTAAAGAGGTTTTGAAGCTCATTTGTCGTTGGTGGGATCTGGTTCTATACGATTTTGATAATTATGATGGTTGGCTCTTGTGGTTCAAGTCTATCCGGCTCGGCTCTAAGTTAAAAGGCGTGTTAGAAGGCGTGTTCTATGTTTATTGGTGGAGCATTTGGTCCTATAGGAATCAACTTCTTTTTGCGAGCTCCAAACCTCGTAAAAGTTTTATTTTTGATGACATTGTTTTTCGTTCTTTTAATTGGTATGTTGCTAGAGGAAAAAAAACTTTGAGTTGGGTTAGTTGGATTCAACACCCTCACCTCCTTTCTTTGTAATTCTAGCGTCTTGCTAGTTGTTTCTAATAAAGTTGCTGTTAAAAAAAAATGTTTTTGGGAAGTCAAATGACATGTTTTCTTTTGCTATTGATTCTAAGACATTTATAGAATTTATATTGATACTTATCACACCACAAAATTTCAATAAAAATTACGAACCAACCTTTTTTTTTGAACGGCAACTTTTATTAGAAAGCTAGCAAGGAGCTAGAACAATTACAAAGCAATCAAATAAGGATGTTGAAGCCAACAATCCCAAGTAAACTTTAGATTACATCTAGAATTACTCCAAATGAAAGAACGAGAAACAACATCATCGAACAAAGTCTCTAGGATCCCTTTAAGCTGGTTACGGAAATTCCACAAGCACCACCAAGACACATAAAAAACGCCTTATATGATCCCTTTAAGCTTGGAGCCCAATCGAAGAGAATTAAACCACTCCAACCAGCCCGAATAAGAATCAACAGGGCTCCAAGAAACGTTCCACCATTGACATATAAGCCGAGAAATAGCTAAAGCCACGTCACAGGAAAAGAAAAGATGGGATGTATCTTCCTGCAAGACATTACATATCGGACATAAAGAAGATTGCACCTGAATACCACGTTTGAGAAGGTTAGACCTAGTGGGGAGGCGATCAAGGTGGAGTTTCCACGCGAAAACATTCACCTTATTGTAGATTATATTCTTACGGTTTTAAATTAAATTTAATAATTAACAGTGAATATTTATGTTGTTAACATTTATACTTACGGTTATAATTTAATAGAGTTGTTGTCTTTTAAAATATTTATGTAAAGTTGTGCTTATTTCTAAATATAGCGATATCATATGAATACCATTATACGTGCAGGATGAAAAGAGAAAGATGAGAATTGAAAAAAGTTGATGCGTCTGAAACATGATATACAACTGAATAGAGCCAATATTATGTTAGATGGCTAAATCGTTGGATGAGTCAGGGTGGAGATTGTGTTGAGCCGTACGTTATTCGTGTTGACAGGGAGACCTTTCGACAAGTTGATTATTCATACTTTGCGATTAATGCAACATATATAATTGAACTCTTGACGATATCAATAACTCGAGTGTGGCATCCTGACCGTTTTTAGATGTAAGTAAATTTACATTTTGAATAGGTAGCTAGAGGCAATGTTCTTTTTAACATAAATTATGTTAGTATATATGTTTAGATTAGGTCATTGTATCAACGCAAAGGACGCTCCTCACAAAACAAGGTTGGTTTCTTGAACCTTAGATTTCTTATGGCAGATACATATCAGTTTGAAAGTGGGCTACCATAGATTACTTAACTCGAGCATTAGAGGATTATGAGTTTTATCTCGCACATATCTAGGGTATCATACATTACTATCTTAATTATCATTGCAATATTGTTCATATGATTAATGCTTTTTTATTAAAATGTGTACACAACATGAAGCGATCACTATGTGCTCTTCATAATTTTCCACAAACATGGAATGGGGTGTATTTTGAATTCTTCGAAGGGTTAAAAAAGTATACTTAGGATAATTACCGACTAGCTGCACTTGTGGAGTCGTAAGAATTATCTTAAAGTGTTTTAGAATTGACATTTGTTTCTATAAATTTTAACTTACACAATATTTATTATTTCCTTTATAGCGTCATTGATAGTCTGAAGAGGGAATTCCCTACTGTAAATCGCCAGCCGGGGTGGATGGGGGTGTGGATATTATGTGATGAAATGAAATGGATGCATGACTTTGTGCTCAAATATCAAAACGACAATTTCCCGAACATAGTAAGTGTTTGTTAAATAACTTTGCAATTTGTTTCTTGCACTAAAAACCCATTCTTATTTGTTGCATAGCCGTTTTTATTTCATCAATTAACATATAGGTACCTTGGAGTGACGAGCGCCCGTTAGAAAATAAAGAGTTAAACGCCATCATTGGTGCATGATTTACATTGTGGCGCGATTCATCCCAAATAATTATGTTTAATTATGTTGAGTTTTAGTAATATTCTTTATAGTTGTTTGCTGAGTTCTAGTGTTTTAATTTGAATTTTGTCTAGGATTTATGTTTACCTGAGTTGAAATATTATCTTAATTTACTTTGTTGATTTCGAAATTTTCAGAGTATTTAAATCACTTTATATATATTTGCTGAATTTATATTTTTTTATTTTAGCGAGTCAATTATAGATTATGGAATTTCAAAAAAATTGGAAAATTTTAGAAACAATTTTTTTATATATTAAAGAGATTAAAAAAACAGGTTTTGAGATAAAAACATATCTTTTTACTCTATATAAAGGTTGTTGGGTTTAATCGGTTATATGTCGGAGTTCGCGTATGCAATGCATGGCATGAGAGGAATTTTATATAATAAGTCTTTTATGTTTCTAGTTTATAATTTAGTTAAGGATAGTTTGAATCAGTAAAAGGTGTCTGACCGAATCTTAAGTGGTGCATTTGCACGTTGGGTAGAAAGGTCATATTTACCTGTTCTTTAGGTAGTAGTGTAGGTGTTGCTATTTTCATGCAAAACAGTTGTATTCACAAGGCTATATATAGAGCCATACTTTATATGAATAAAAAATAAGCTTAGTCCTTTAAAAATCATAGTTCGTCAAGCTTTTAATCTACACGTGGTATCAGAACTGCGTTCGATCGAAGGCGAGTTTGAGAGTCGAGTTCAAGATAAGGGTGTAGCCCTTCGCTGCAGGGCAGAAGCAAAAAGGGGGCTTATACCTGGTTCAGATCAAGAAAGAGAGGGTCGATTGCAACCCTATGCAATCAGGTCGAGTAGAAGAAAGAAGCAACAACAGTTGGTCGAATGGTAGCAAACAAGAAAGACGAAAGCAAGCAGCAACTTTTGATCACAGCGGGTGACCAAAAGAACGCAGCAGAAAGATAGCAAGAACTCTTTTGGAAAGGAAGAAAGTAGCAAGAAGAACGAGAAAGAAAGAAAGACAACAAGAAAGAAAGCAGCAAGGTTGATCACTTGGTGATCAAAAGGAAAGAAAGTAGCAGCAAGAAGAATGAGAAAGAAAGAAAGAAAGAAAGTTCGGATGTGAGACCGAGGAGCCGCAAAAGACCGGGCGGCACCTAGACCAAGAAAGACTAGACCGACACAGGTGACAAGAGACCGAAGGCTCACCTGAGAAAGATTAGACCGAAGACCGAAAGAGATAACCGTGACCAGCGGGTTGTCTAGACTGAAGCTTTAATAGCTGAAGACTGAACTGTTGAATCAAATGACCGAAGATTCACAGAAAGACCGAACAAAGTTGATCACATGTGGTGATCACAAGAAAGAAAGAAGGAGAATGAAAGCAGCAAGAGCAAGAGAATGAAAGACGGAGAATGAAGGCAGCAAGAGCAAGAGACAGGAAGAAAAGATAGCAAGAGCAAGAGAAGCAAGAAGAGACCGAGCAAGTAGTACGTGACCGAGAAAGAGACCGTGTTCGTGATTATGATCGCAGGAGCCGAGACCGTGAAAGGTCTTGGATGTTGTTGTGAATGGACGGATAAATAACCGATTAAGGGGGTGATTGTTGGGTTTAATCGGTTATATGTCGGAGTTCACGTATGCAATGCAAGGCATGAGAGGAATTTTATATAATAAGTCTTTTATGTTTCTAGTTTATAATTTAGTTAAGGATAGTTTGAATCAGTAAAAGGTGTCTGACCGAATCTTAAGTGGTGCATTTGCACGTTGGGTAGAAAGGTCATATTTACCTGTTCTTTAGGTAGTAGTGTAGGTGTTGCTATTTTCATGCAAAACAGTTGTATTCACAAGGCTATATATAGAGCCATACTTTATATGAATAAAAAGTAAGTTTAGTCCTTTAAAAATCATAGTTCAGCAAGCTTTTAATCTACAAAGGCAGATTGGATGTTTCTATAAAGACAGGCTTGTGGGTGAACGTATTGATGTTAATGTCATAGAGATACCCCTAAGAAAGTGGTTCCAAAACCGCTCTTTATAAGCCATTTTAACCTGTGAATTTTTAACAGTTTAATCTTATAGTAATAGATTTGAACAATCAAAACCGGCGTTAGTTCATATAAAAACAAAAACCCGTTCCTTGTTAAACTCGAAGCTTACGCACAAAACAACCTACTTCTTTTCAGCCAATCTATAAAGATACGACCAACTAAACCTTAACTCGTATAAATGTATAATTATTTATCGATCAATATTTCCTGTAGCTATGTTTCTTTTATATTGATCGGTTCTTGTATATCTGCTATGTATATATTAATACTTATCATATTAATGCAAAAGAAACATCAAGACGGCTTTACATCACCCTCACCTTCATTTTTCCTTTAAAAAACTTTAACATGCCATGTTTTAAGAACTTCTTAGATACTTAAAAGTTACAATTATGATATTAATTTATTTTTATATGAAACTCATCAGGTATGTACCAACTCCTAAAGTCGCATTCATTATGTGTTTTAAATTAATGTATGCAACCTGATGGCATCCAAAAACGTATAAACCAGTTAACCCAAATTAGTTGTCTAACATGTTATACAATAATTCTTTAATACTTTTAGGAACAAAGATTTACCTTGAATGACTAAGCCAATTGTTGAACGTGAAAAAGAACTCGAACTGCAACTTAGGTTTTAGACGACGCCGTTCCTTTGTATTGTTGGTTTTGTTTTGTACGTACTTTGATCATCGTTTATAATAGGGCTAATGACTTAAAAAGTCATCTAACTTGACACTTTTTGTCTTTGTGTGTAGCCATCTTTTTTCTTTCCTATTCTCTCATCAAACTTTCAAAAGTCGATCATTGTGTGTATTTTGTGACCATTTTAACCTTACATTTTACAAATTTCGAAGGTTAAAATAGTCATTTTACATGACAAAATAGTCACAAAATACACACAATGATCGACTTTTGAAAGTTTGATGACTAAATAAGAAAAAATAAAGATGCCTACACACAAAGACAAAAAGCGTCAAGTTAGATGACTTTTTAAGTTATTAGCCCTTTATAATAAGCTAATTATAAAGAAAGAGATTCGTAACAGATTAAGCGCACATGAAGGAGTCGTCATCCATATATATCAAAACAAGCGTGATTGCCCGCGCGATGCTGCGGAGCGTTAATTTTTTTTTTGCTGGTTTATTTTTTCGGTCTCATGTTTAATATACATTGATTTTTTTCATATATAGAGGCTTATTGTTGGGCCTCATGATTAAAAGTTTTTTTCTAATATAATTTTATGAGATTTGGGTAAAATATGTGTTAAACATGATTGTCGCGAGCGTGATGCCGTGCATTAATTGATGCGAGCGTTAACTTTTTATTTTTTTTATTTGTGCGGGTTTATTTTTCCCGGTCACATGTTTAATAGTTTTTTTTTTTTTTCCTGGTCTCATGTTAAATAGATTTGTTTTTTATATGGGCTTATGAGTTAAGCATCATGTCGTGAGTATTTTATCTGAATAATCATACTTTTGTAATATTCATTCCTATTTTGTGCCGGAGCAATTTTTTTTATATTAATTTTGTTGCGGGTTTATTATTTTCGATCTTCATGAATAAATAGGTTTTTTTATATGGATAATTTTTGTTTCCTATTTTTGTGCTGATAAATTTATTTTAAAAGGTTTGCCATTAAAGAAAAAGAAAAACCAAAAAAAAAATTGTCAAATGGGCCTGGCCCAAAGTGAGAGCCCAATGGGCCGGTTTACTGTAACAAAAGAAAAAGAAAAAAAAGTCAATGGGCCGGCCCACAGTGGGAGCCCAATGGCCGGTTTACTGTAGCAACTACTCAAAACGACGTATGGGTTTTTTTAAATAATAAATTTATGGGAACAAGACGTTTGTCTTTAAAATTGTATACCGTGTGGGTTTATTTTTCCAGTCTCAATTTTTATTAGATGAAGGGGGGGGGGGGGTGGAGGGTTAATTTTTGCGTTAAATTTTATTTTATTCTATTATATTTAAATTTGTGCGGGTTTATTTATTCGGTCTCATGTTTTAATAATTTTTTTTTTATATGATGAGCTTATGTGTTGGGCTCATGTCGCGGGCATTTTTTTATATTAATAAGTCCAATAATTTTTGTAATTTTTTTTTATTTTGTGCCGAGCGTTTTTACAATTGCCTACAAAAAAAAAAAAAAACATATGTAGTTGGCCAAAATGGGAGCCCAAAGGGCCGAGCACTGTAAGCGTGTGGAACAAAACTACGTCGTTTTATTCACTCGAGGCATTATTATGTTTATTATTTTTATTTTTGTGCGGTTTATTTTTTCGACGGCCGTCATGTTTAATAGTTTGTTTTATTCCTTTATAATGACTTATAGGGGATGGGGCTTATTTTAAAAGGTTTCTTTTTTTTGGCTATACGGTTTTTTTTAATATAATGTTTTGATAGAAACCTGGGCTTTAAATGAGAATCGCGAGGCGTTACAGCAGGGCGTTTTTTTAATTGTATGTGTGCGGTTTATTTTTTCGTCTCAATGTTTAATATGCGGGTTAATTTTTTGCGTTAAATTTATTTTTTATTTCTTTTCTATTTTTTATTTGTGCGGAATTTATTTTTCGGTCTCATGTTTAATAGTTTGTTTTTTTATATGGGCTTATGAGCCAAGGGCCACAATGTCGCTAGATTTTTTTCTCAGTAAAAAGTCATATTTTTGTAGGTTTTTTTTTTTTTAAAAAAAAAAAAAAAAAAAAAGGCCAAAGATGGCCGGCCCAAATTGGAGCGCGATGGGGGGGGGGGGGGGGGGGGGGGGGGGGGGGGGGGGGGGGGGGGGGGGGGATAAAATAAAAAAAACCATTGGGCGGGTACTGTACACAGCTGCATACGGCAGCGTTTTGAAAACCTATCTATAGAAATCAAGCGATGATTACCCGCGCGTTGCTGCGGGTACGTTAATTTTTTCGCGTAGTTGCAGGCATTATTATTTTTATTATCTTTTAATTTTGTTAGATTTTTTATTTTTTCGGGCCTCATGTTTAATAGTTTTGTATTTTTTTCTATAAGGGGCTAACGTGTGAGGCTCGGTTTAAAGGTTTCTTTGTTTGGCTATAACGGGTTTTTTTTAATAAAGTTTAATGGGAACAGGACGTTTTTTTTTATTGTATTCTGTAAGATTTTTTATTTTTCAGTCCATGTTTAATATTGCGCGTTAATTTTTGCGTTAAAATTTTATTTTTATTCTTTCTAATTTTTTATTGTGCGGGTTTATTTGTTTCGGATCTCATGTTTAAATAGTTTTTGTTTTTTTATATATGGCTTACTGTGTTGGGCCTCATTGTCGCGGGTATTTTTTTTTATCTTAATAAGTCAATTTTTTGATTTTTTCCTATTTTATGCCGAGCGGTTTATTTTTACATTGGCTACAAAAAAAATTAAACAAAAAAGTGCCAAATGGATGAGCCAATGGCCGGTTACTGTTAGGCAAAGTCGTTTTTTTATTTTGTGCGGTTTTTTTTTTTCCGGCCTCAATGTTTAATAGTTTTGTTTTTTTCTTATATGGCTTATGTTATGGGCTAGTTTAAAGGTTTTATTTTTGCTATACGGTTTTTTTTTTTTAATATAAATTTATGGAACATGGGCTTAAATGAAACGCAGCGTTACTGCATGGCGTTTTTTTATTGTATTTTGCTGGGTTTATTTTTCGGTCTCATGTTTAATAGTACAGGAAATTTGCTTAAAATTTTATTTTTTATTCCTTTTCTATTTTTTATTGTGCGGGTTTATTTTCGGTCTCATGTTTATAGTTTGTGTTTTGTTTATATGGGCATATGTGTTGGGTCCTCAATGTCGCGAGTATTTTTTTATCTTAATAAGTCATATTGTAGTTTTTTTTATTTTAATGCCGATCGATTTTTTTTTACAATGCCTCAAAAAAAAAAAAAAAAAAAAAATTGCCAAATGTGGCGTTTTTTTATTGTATTTTGTGCGGGTTTATTTTTTCGGTCTCATGTTTAATAGTACGGGTTAATTTTTGCGTTAAAATTTTATTTTTATTCTTTTCTATTTTTTATTTGTGCGGGTTTATTTTTTCGGTCTCATGTTTAATAGTTTGTTTTTTTTATATGGGCTTATGTGTTGGGCCTCATGTCGCGAGTATTTTTTTATCTGAATAAGTCAATATTTTTGTAGTTTTTTTTCTATTTTATGCCGAGCGGTTTTTTTTACATTGCCTACAAAAAAAAAAAAAAAATGCCAAATGGGCCGGCCCAAATTGGGAGCCCATTGGGCCGGGTACTGTAGCATGCTGCCAAAAACGGCAGCGTTTCAACTCAATCATAGTATATAGATATAATATATAATTAAAAAGCCCACTAATTAGAAGCCCATATTTACTTTAACGTTTGACTTGGCAAAATATATCGAAAAATTGTTTTGAAAGTCGAAATATAGAACAAGTTAATTGTTGTTTGAATAAGGATAAGGATCCTCTAAAGTTCATTTGAACTTTAGAGGTAAAGTCCCCTCACAAGGATAAAAAAAAGCGGGTTTCGCAGTAGGTCCCGGTATTATCTATGTTAGGGAACTTTAGAGGATCTTTTTCCTTTTAAATAACCCAATTGTTCTAGCAGTTTTAGAAGCAAACGTAATGATATTCTATTTATGATAAAGATTATTTGATAGTAAAAACAATCCAACTAGAATTCAAACTAACGAGCGGCAATGTGCTCACGTGTGGCGGCGGGGCTGACTTGTATTCAACGCTTGTATTTTAGTTTACTGAGCATTTTTTTAACAATCACGGAATTTGAATGATTATTTGTCGTTGGGGACTTGAGGCGAGTATAGTATTTTTTACTTATTTGGTTAACAGCTGGAATCATATACTAAATGTATTTACTTATTAAAGTTCTTAAACGTTAACAGGGCTTGAAAGAAAACGCAGCCTAAAAGTGAACCGACAACCCGAACGCTAAAACGGCGTGACTTGAATTTTTGGGCGAGCGAACGACTTTTAGTATGTATATAAATATAAATATGAATGCGAAATCTGTTTTTAAATACAGTCATAAATGCAAAAAAAGTATAGGTTATTTATATAATTTAAACTTTCATAGAATTGTACGTTTCTGACCCTGTCGTTTATTTTAAAGTTATTAGGTAGTTTCGGGTGTGTTTTGAAAGTTTGTTCTTTTTAGATATATACATATATATTAATTATACATGCGTTAGGATTTTATAAAAATGGGACTAAAATAAAAAGTGTAAAAAGTAATGGGAGGGTGACAAATGTATCCCACTTTTATATTTACCCTCACATAATCTCAACATTACCCTCTCATGTTCATTTTGAACATGAGAAGATCCTCATCCTTTTTTAAACCCTTCTTTTTATTTGTTTTTTTTTCTTAGATTTTTTTTTGCTATTTCCACTTTTAGCTAATAGACATTGTGACTGAATTGATAAACATTATGAGTTTTTTTTTTAAATTAGAAAACTAATGAATAACATAATCTTAAAAAAACTAACGAATATTGTGATAACAAAGAAAGAAAAAGTTATTTAAAAAGAAAACTGATGATTTTTTTTCTAACTAATGAATTGATGTCTTTTTTCTTTAAAAAACTGATGAACATTGTGATAAGAAAAAAAAAGTAATGAACAACGTGATATAAGTAATAAACATTATGATGTAACTGATGAGCATCATCAAAGAAAAACTGATGAAGATTATAGTAACAAAAAAAACTGATGAGCAACGTGTACTAATATGAACGTTGTGATGTTGTTCATAAAAAAACTGGTGAACTTACTAAGTGATTAACTGATGAACACAAGTTGCAGATTCGAAGTTTTATTCATTACAATTTTGATTTTTTTAAGAACATATCTAAGTTTTTAGGAATTACTAAAAAATTATATTATAATGAACTCTTTCAAACCTTAAAATCATAAAAAAAAAACCCAAAACACATATTAGTATCCTGAACTTGGTAAAGTGGGTTATTTAATACCCTGAACTTTTAAGGGTGCAGAATGGTACCCTGAACTTGACAAAATAAAATTTCTACTACCATATACTAATAAACTTATAACTAACTATATAGGAATTTTGTAATTTTCAATTTAAATATGCATATAAAGAACTAAATAGTCAAATTGTTATTGTTTCAAAAAAAAATTAAACGACACTTCAGTATATAATACGGAAATTTATGTATGAAATAATACTTTATTGAAAGTGAATTACCGCACTACTTTTGATACATAGATATTTGTATTATATACTTAAGTGTTCGTTTTAAATAACTTCAAGACAATAACAAATTGACTATTTATTTCTTCATATGCATATATAAATTGGAAATTACAAAACTCCTATATAGTTAGTTATAAGTTGATCTAAAAATTATTTGAAACAAACATTTAATAATATAATTAGAAAATATATTAAAAGTAGCGCGCTAGAAATATTTTAAAAATCAATGCTACATATATATTTGTTTTATTCTAAATAAATAATTAAAATACTATATTAATTTTTAAAAGAAAAAAAACTAATTAATTTTAGAAAAAAATATATTTTCTTAGCTA
This sequence comes from Tanacetum coccineum, assembly GCA_026074375.1. Taxonomy (NCBI): domain Eukaryota; kingdom Viridiplantae; phylum Streptophyta; class Magnoliopsida; order Asterales; family Asteraceae; genus Tanacetum; species Tanacetum coccineum. The sequence continues at coordinate 16,489 of BQNB010085401.1, read as the reverse complement.
AAAGTTTTACTATAAGATATTTATTACAAAATATTATACTAAAATGATTTTTAGAAAGAAAAAATTATTAATTGTTGAGTTTATTAGTATAGGGTAGTAGAAATTTTATTTTGTCAATTTCAGGGTACCATTCTGCACCCTTAAAAGTTCAGGGTACTAGATGATCCACTTTGCCAAGTTCGGGGTACTAATATGTGTTTTGGCCTAAAAAAATTATTGAGACATTTTCATAAACACGTGATTTTCTTAGAAAGTTTGTCAAAAACTTTATAAAAAAAGACGAGAAATAAATGTTAATTTATGGTTTGTTGACCATAAATCACCATAGATGAAATTTTTGATAGAAACTTGAGAAAGAAATGAAAAAATCTACCGTATAATTGAAGCTATTGAATCTCGCATAGAAAGAATTCGATCCTGAATTGAGAGGAAAGGGTTAAATCACGAATTGAAGTAATCAAATGTTGAATCGAAGTATTTGATCAAGATTAAAGAAATTATAAATGAAGAAAATGGACCGTGAGAGAAAAAAATGGGAAAAGTGAATGATAGAGATCCGGATCAGATTAACGGTGAAGATTAATTTATAAAAAAATTAGAATTCAGTCATTTTTTTAATTCTTATATAAAAGTTGTTTGCAAACATTTATATCCTCACTTTGATTACTTAATTATTTAGTTGAAAACACAAACTCTTAATTGATGTAGATGTCTAATAGAAAATGACTAAATAATTATTAATTTTTTACAAGCTTTGCTTGAGGCACTTATGAGATTTATTGTGAGATATGTGGAATACATAGCGTGTGGGGGAGGGTGAATACGTTTTAGGTCAAATACTTAAATCTTTTGTATCAAATCACTGATCAAGCGTGACATAATATGAAAAGCTTATGTGTGTCAATGGAGAATATGTTATATTGAGAGCGTGTCAAGAATGCTCCTTTGCATATCTTTGTGAAAAGAGTCTAGTTAAGGTTACTTACCTTAATAGATCTTATGAATGTTCTATGATGTATAATTGAAGTGAGATATATTGTATCTTTTAACAAATATGTTTTTCTAAGATGATAAAATTATCATTCTTATGAATGCTAGATAAACTAATAAAACAAGTATTCGAATGAATAAATTTTATTTGTTTATGCATTGACATTGTAACACACCCAAAATGGGTCGCAGCGGAAATATGTCCGGGAGTGTTACTTCATGAATACAAGGCACAAGATATGAGAGAACGACCTCTAAATGAGTCGTTTAAAAAGTAATCTCGTTGATTTAATTGAAATTTAAATAGTTATAACATTTGTCACATACATCAAAATGAAAGATTTAAAATACTACAACGAGATTGATTGTTTGTATGCATAAAGAAATCCATGGATGAAAGCTGGTAAAATTTGGACTCCAAGGCACATCAAGAATATCAAGCATCTTATTCACTTGAGAAAATACATGCTTAAAAGTGTCAACATAAAGTTGGTGAGTTCATAGGTTTATGTAAATAATAATGGTTGGACCGCAAGATTTCAAGAGTATAATAAAGTAACACATACAATATCACAAAAGTAATTACGACTGCACTAAGCTCATGACACTGAAGCTACAACTTGTATGTGTGCAAATTCATGCAAATAATGTGCCCGTGTAGATGTTCAACCCGCAACATCTAAATCCGATATGGTATACGTCCGTTAGTTGGGCCGAACGGGGACGTCAATCCCAAATAGATCTATTTAGAACATTCGCGCTTACACAAAGTAATTAACAGTTCATGATAGTGGGCATAGTGGGTTATCGCTACTTAGGCCAGCTCATAATATGTTTAAAAGAGTACTTGCGTCCAAATGTAAAACAAAGCATGTATCTCACTACGAGATTTGTAAAATATTGCAAACGAGTAAAGCATGGCTATAAACTCACCTCAAGTAATGTAATTGATTTAGAATAAATCAACAATGAATGACGTCATAAATAACCGCTATGCAACCTAATTAATTATAGGTCGGATAAAAAAATGTACTTGAAATAAATAAAACAATGTATTTTAATATGTTATATCACCACATATCCGTTTTAGTTTTAGTTTATAAGTCAAAATAATGTTTACGTTACGTTTGTCATTTTATGTCTAAGTATATACACTCATAAAATATTCTATTAGTCCGAAAATTAATTATAGCCAATTACGCTCGATCTACTATTTTTACTATTTCTAAAGTGTCAAAATATATAGTTTAAATAAATTTATAATTAATATTTATAAAGTTTTAAAACGCGTATTAATATTATATAAATGTTACACTATTATTTCTTAAGGTTTTTATAGTCCAAACGGACCCGAAAACACTCGTAAACACCTAATTTAATTCCTAACAGCTTTTATACCTTAATAAAGTGTGCCGGAATTTTTATATAAAAAGTTGTCTTCTTTGGATACGGCGTATTGATCTTGTTTCCTTTTGGATCTTTGGTGAGTGCAGGCACAGATACGCCGTATCTCCTTGATGGAATACGCGTAACTGGTAGTTCATAAAGCATATCTTCAAATAACTCGTTAACTCCAGAATGCGCGCTTTTTGCTAATATTCACCAAGTACTCTGTAATTACTGCAATTCTCAAATATAAACGATTAAGTAACAATTCTTTGCAATAATTATACAAAATGGGTTAAATACATGGGATAAATGATGCTATAAAATAGACGTTATTTGATGTCATCAAATATCCCCCCACTTGAATCCTACTTGTCCTCAAGTAGCCTTTAGAAGTTTATAAAAATGTATCCCTAAGGATATTTTCCGTTAAAGCATTTATTTGATCTATTACAAGTACACAACCAAACACCTCACGAAATAGGAAGATGAAAACACTCAAATCACTCAACTAATCTATGTGGTAACATGTAACTAATTCGCTCAATTGCTCGGTCGTGACGAGTATTCTATCATAAGCTTGGCAAGGATACACATCTCCACCGCTAAAGCTAAGGAGTAACAAGTTTATAAAGGTAAATATGGGTTTGTATGATAAGGCTTAGGGTTGATTACTCTAACTAATCTTTATCGATACCAATATTCCAGGAGGGCGACAAAGACCACACATACACACCCGTAACGACGGGATAGACACATGTGACTGCTCACTCCCACCTCGAATAAGCTAAAGAGTAGGAATAGTAGAGTAATATAGGGTATGGATCTTCTAACTTTCACCAATAGTAATAAACCAACAAGGCAGCTGAGACATGCATACATGGCCGTAACGACGGAATAGACATGCACGCTCAATCACATCCTCATTCGCGTAAAACCCATGGTTAATGATTAGGAAAGGGAATTAAATTGTTGTTAAATAAAAATTACAAAACAAATAGATTAAGTCTAAAATACAAGTTGCTAGACACTTTTTCGGGACGACCGTTACGAATGTATAAAGACACAACTATTTACAACGTCTTGATCATAGATCAAAAACAACAACCTAAGTTGGTGTTCCCATAACGGTCAACTTCCCAAACATCCCATACTTTACATACTTTACAAGGCAAGTGGCGATATCTTCCACTTTATACAATACTCTACATCGTCGATTTGTATCAACGAATAATCGATCCTTCGTGTAATTCCTTCGGTAGTTGCGAAACGATTATCTTCAAACTTTATTTCTCTCTTTTTTGTTGCGATTTTTCTAATTTTTTTGATTTTTTTTTTCATTCTAACACTATACTTCGAAACATCGGTTATTTCACTCTCTTCACGATCATAATAATTCCGGATAATTCCTTCGATAATTCCTTCATTCTTCGGACGTACCAATAATTGCGATGGTAGTAAAAATACATGAGTTTTGACTATAATATACATTCCCATTTGCGATGTGCAAATTCTTCCAACCGTACCAAAGATAGAAAATTTTGACACAAGACTCAGGAAATACAAACTTTACACTTTAAGCAACTAGCAACTGTAAAATAAACTTAATCTAACAGGGTAGGCTAAGGTGTAAAGGTGTAACGAAACAAATAATTGGTGTAGTTCCTAAAGGATTGGCTCTACGGGTTGTTCTAGGGGTATCTTACTCTTAAAGTGAGAGTAAACAAAGGGTTTATACGGAGGTTAACTAACCAGTGTAGTTAGTTAATAAGCAACATGTAAAGGCGATTTGGGTGTAATCCTAAAATTTACCAATTTAAACAAGTTACTCCATCTAAATCCATAGTACTTATCACTGCGGTCTCGAATAGATATACCAAGCCAAGTTCTAAAGTCTACAACATCACCGGCACACTCATATTTTTATGGAATTTGGGTAAACATTTAGAAACGGATAAGGTTAAATCCTTACAATATCTAACAAGGGTTATTGTGTGCGGGTTATGTATCAAGTAATTTCACAAAAGTATGTTTGAATTTTTTTTAATTTAAGCATAATTTAAGCATTTTAATTGTGAAAAATTAGGACAAGTAAACACTCTAATTCCATCCCCCACTTGAATTATAAATACACGTCCACGTTGTATAGAGTAATCAACATTAAATACGGGAATTATAGAAAAGAATTAATATTGAGAAACACTCCCCTGATATTTGCTCGGTAGATTCTCCAAGTTGCGTTTATGAGCAAGATTGTGTGTTGAACAGCCATCTTAAAGTTTCAAGACTCCAACACTTTAGGATCTCTATATTTTGTAAATTATCCACCAACATCAATCGAATTTTCTTTTCACGAGGTCCTATGTAAATTCTCAAAAAACAAATGCAATTCTATCTCCGTGTATTCGTTTGGTTAGACTCGAAATAAATACCTAAAACTGTACAGGAAGTCGATACGCCGTATCCATTCCCCAGGATACGCCGTATTGATACCTGTATACGCTGTATTCATTTAATGAATACGTCGTATAGACTGTGCTGAAAATAAAGACTGGATAACGTCCAGATAGTCAATACGCCGTATCCATGGGGTTTGGATACGCCGTATAGACAGTCTGGGAAGACAGACTCGATAAAAATTGAAAATACATTCCGGGTTGTCTCCCGGCAAGCACTTTTGTTTACAGAAAAGTCTTTAAGTTAGACTTGCCCCAATTTAATCCCATCCTTATAAAACAATTTGGGGTCGAACGGGATGCCAAATGGCACATACAAATTCTTGATTAGGAAAATGAATGACATCCCTTTGTTAAGATGATTCCAAGTCATGATATTAAAATTTAATCCCTTGATAAAAGTTTTAGTTTTGAAAAATTTATTAGATGTATCATGACTTGTTTCTAAAAGCTTATTTGACCCATGTGCATAGGCACCAACATCGGTATTTATTACATCAGGCAACGGTTTGACAGATAAATCCCTAAAAGAGTGTTCAATATCGACTTTATCATTATCATTGTCCTTATCCGATTTTAAATCATTGGGATAAATTACGTTAAAAGAAAATAGATCATTTAAGTATAAAATGTTTTGTTCCTCTTCATCACATTCGGACAATGATGTTTCATCTTTTAAATCAAATTCATCGATATGTTGAGGGTTTAAAATTGGTTAAGTTAATAAATCTAATTTGGATGTTTGAGCATCATTGTAAACAATGGCTGGAAATTCATTCTCGAAATCTTTAAAGAAGTCTAAATCATCAAAATAACTGACCGTAGGCTTGGGTGATGGAAGCAAAGGCATATTGACTTTATCATTATCATTTTCTGAATCCGTTTTTAAATCATTGACAAAAATTATTTTGTACGAAAATGAATTTTTGTCGAAAATTATCGTGCAATCTTTATCGTCGGATTCGCCAAATGATATTCTAAAGTCGATTTCATCGTTGTTAAGAGAACTTACCGTAGGCTCACATGAGAGTGCTGCTTTAGATGTTAATGTGTCGTTAAAGACTATAGATGGGAATTCAGTTTCAACAGATCCAAGGTCGTGAACGTCTTAATCATCCTAGATCTTACCATACGTAGCAGTTTCCTAGTTATACACATTACCATGCCTACGAGCTTTTTCTTCCTCAAGCCTAATATACTCCTCTATAGTTATGTTGGGGTTGTCCATTTTAACCTGTAATAAATTCGCTAGAAAAAAAACTGTCAGATAGCCTAATATGCCGTATTCAGTGAACTGAATACGCCGTATTGATGATAGAGTCGAATACGCTGTATTGGTTTGAAAATAAATTTATACGCCATAACCAAGAAATTGAATACGCCATATTGAGTATTCGACTCAGAAAGTTACAACGAACTATAATAATACACACAAACACACAATATGCAAAAATATACAATGCATAAAATTAAACACACAAAACAAACACATAAATATGCAAATTAATCTAAACTAAACTAAACAAAAAATACTAATAAAAACAAGAATTAAACAACTTCACTCCCCGGCAACGGCGCCAAAAACTTGATGTGTCATTGTGTAGGTGTTATTTATGTATCAAGTTTTACTATTTATTTTTTGCCGATTATACCTAAAAACAACACTTTAACGGACAGTGTAACTGATCAGATGGAGTTTCGTGGTAAGTAAGGTGTCGATCACTAAGAGCGAGAGCGTTAATTCCTAAATCTATCAGTATTTTAGTTATCTAAGTTAAACCTAAAACTAATGCAAAAAAGGGGGGGGGGTTTCAGCCAGAGAGACTAGCACAGTTTTATGTATCTAACCTAAGGTTTTAATGACAAGTAAAGCAATAAACACACACAAGAAGACAAGAAAACGATAGGGAAGCGGTCGAAAACTAATGTAAGGAAAACTTATCAACCATGAATATCCCCCCACTTGAATCCTACTTGTCCTCAAGTAGGCTTTAGAAGTTTATAAAAATGTATCCCTGAGGATATTTTCCGTTAAAGCACTTTTTCAATCTATTACAAGTACACAACCAAACACCTCACGAAATAGGAAGATGAAAACACTCAAATCATTCAACTAATCTATGTGGTAACATGTAACTTATTCGCTCATTTGCTCTGTCGTGATGAGTATTCTATCATAAGCTTGGCAAGGATACATATCTCCACCGCTAAAGCTAAGGAGTAACAAGTTTATAAAGGTAAATATGGGTTTTTATATGAAAGGCATACGGTTGATCATTCTACAATCTTTCACCAGAAGTACCACTCCAACAAGGCAGCTAAAGCACACATACACACCCTGAACGCTGGGATAGACATGTGTGTTCGATCACATCCCTATTCGAATTTTACCAACGATTAGGATGAAGAATGATATAGGCTAGGAACCTTCTAACTTTCACCAAAAGTCATAAACCAACGAGGCAGCTGAGACATGCATACATGGCCATAACGATGGAATAGACATGCATGCTCGATCACATCCTCATTCGCGTAAAACCAGTGGCTAATCATTAGGTAAGAGGGAAGCAAATTGTTGTTAAATAAAGATATGAAACAAATAGATTAAGACTAAGATACAAGTTGCTAGACCCTTATTTCCCGACCGTTACTATGATATAGACACAACTATTTACAACGTCTTGATCATTGATCAAAAACAACAACCTAAGTTGGCGTTCCCATAACGGTCAACTTCCCAATCATCCCATAACTTTACATACTCTACAAGGCAAGTGGTGATATCTACCACTTTGTACAATACTTTACATCGTTGATTTTTAAGACGTATCAACGAATAATCGATCCTTTGTGTAATTCGTTCGGTAATTGCGAAACGATTATCTTCAAACTTTCCTTCTCTTTTTGTATTTTTCTCATTTTTTTAAACAATATTCAAATCTCGATGTAGTTTCACCATCTTCACGATCATAACAATTCTGGATAATTCTTTTGGTAGTTCTTCGTCCTTCGGTTTCATCAATAATTATGACGGTAGTAAAATCACTTGAGCTTTGACTACTAATATACATTCCCATTTACAATGTGCAAATTTCCAACCGCACGAAAGATAGAAAATGACACAAGACTCGAGAAATACAAACTTTACACTTTAAACAACTAGCAACTGTAAATTAAACTAAATCTAACAGGGTAGGTTAAGGTGTAAGGGTGTAATGAAACAAATAGTTGGTGTAAATTCCTAAAGGATGGGCTCTACGGGTTGTTCTACTGGATCATCACTCTAAAGATAAGAGTGGAAAGGGTTTAAACGAGACGATAACTAACCGGTGTATTAAGTTAATAAGCAACATGTAAAGTCGATTTGGGTGTAATCCTAAAATTTACCAATTTCAACAAGTTACTCCATCTAAATCCATAGTACTTATCATTGTGGTCTCGAGTGATATACCAAGACAAGTTCTAAAGTTTACAGCATCACCGGCACACTCATATTTTATGGAATTTGGGTAAACATTAAGAAACGGAAAGGTTAAATCCTCACAATATCTAACAAGGGTTATTGTTTGTGGGTTATGCAACATGTAATTTCACAAAAGTATGCTTAAAAGAATTTAAATCTGAGCATAATTTAAGCATTTTAGTGTGGTATTTATGAAAATACCCTCAACAACATTAACTTGAACCCAGCAGTAGTAACTCAGTAGTAGTAATTTTATGCCTAGCAGCATTAACTTAGAACTAGTAGTAGTAAGTTATGCCTAGCAGCATTAACTTTGAGTCACCAACATTAACTCTAATTCCATTCCAAACAGCTTTTCCATCATCAATTTAACACTTTTCTTTGCTTTTCCTGCAAAATGTTAGTCCAAAAACCAAGAAAACACAAGCCATAGCAATTTTACAATTATCACAGTATTAATTATAGTAGTAAGTATAACTAAAAGTATTAACTCAGCGGTAATAAGTATAACTAGCAAAGTACCTAAAATACTTGACTGCAAATCTTTTAATGAACATGAATAACAGCTACTAATTTCTACAAAACTCTAACAAAAACTTTAATAGATAAAAGAACTTTAAAGATTCACTTCCAATACTAACAATCAAATATTGAAATCTACTTACATCAAAAGCTTTTGTAAGCAAATCTGCAACATTCTTGTCATTATGGATTTTGACCATTTGAATCACTTTCTTTCATTACAATCTCTAATTAAATGATGTATATCACTATATGGCTTGAGTTTGAATAAAATATGATTTTTAATTATGCAAATAGTATTGTTATTGTCAATAAAGATCTTGGTATGCATAAAATTGTACCCATAATCAAGTAAGTTGATTCTGAATCCAAAGCACTTGTCCATAGCAACTTAAAGCCCATATATTCCAGCTTCTGTTTGTGAAATTTGCACACACCTGATTCTGGGTTCTTGCACTGGCCATGATATTAATCTAATCCAAGGAGATTGACTAACCTAGCCTGTTGTAGACTTCTATCTAAGCTTGCCTAGACATAATCACTATAAGTGTATGCTACCAAATCAAAAGGAGAATCTTTTGGATACCAAAGGCCCAATTTTGGTTGACCTTTTAAGTACCTAAACATCCTTTTCACAGCATAAAGATGTGAAACCTTAGGATTGACTTGATATCTAGCACAGGCACACACTACAAACATGATGTCAGGTCTTGAAGATGTATGAGACATCATGAACGCCATATTTACACCCATACATATGAACATCCACTTCTTTACCATCTTCATCCTTAAGCAGAGGCTTTTGAGTTTCTATTGGTGTGCTTGCAGTCTTGACTTCTGTAAACCCAAATTTCTTTAAAATTTCATCAACATATTTATCTTGACTAATAAATATGCCATCCTTCTTCTACTTCACTTGTAATCCCAAGAAGAATGTAAGTTCTCCCATAGAACTCATTTGAAATTTCTCATGCATTAACTTCTCAAATGCATTGCATAGCTCCTTCTTTGTTGAACCAAAGATAATATCATCTACATAAACTTGGAACAACAAAATATCACCTTTTTACCTTTTGATGAATAAGGTTTTGTCAATTTTCCCTCTTTGAAACTCATTGTCAAACAGATACGTTGACAAGGTTTCATACCAAGCTCTAGGAGCTTTATGTAGTCCATATAGTGCTTTTTCAACCTTGTATACTCTATCAGGAAAGTCTGGATCTTCAAATCCTGGTGGTTGACATACATACACCTCTTCTTTAATCTTCCCATAGAGAAAAGCACTTTTTACATCCATTTGATACACCACAAAATCTTTAAATAAAGCATAAGCTAAAAATAGCCTAATTGCTTCAATTCTTGCAACAGGGGCAAAGACTTCATCATAGTCAATCCCTTCTTCTTGTGTGTACCCTTGAGCAACCAATCTTGCTTTATTTCTTATCACAATTCCCCTTTCATCCTTTTTATTCCTGAAAACCCATTTAGAGCCTATATCCCTTTTTCCAATTGGTAAATCCACTAAAGTCCAAACTTCTTGTATCTTGAATTGTAAACTCTTCCTCATACATCTACCAGCTTAGATCCTTCAATGCATAAATACCTTTTTGAGTTCTCCTGTGATAAAAAGCAAGCAAAAAGCAGTTTTTGAAGGTCTTTATATGGTTAGGTTTTTATTGAAAGAGTACTAACAAACCCATGTTCTCCAATTCTTTGACATCCTTCTTGTTTGTGTAGCTGATTGCAAATCTCCAATCACTTGATCAAGAGGATGATCTTTATGAATTCTTGTAGTTGGAATAGGACTGACTTGGATTATTGTATCCAAATTATTTATGTCAGCCTATGCACCATCATCTTCATCATTTCTTGAGGAGTCAAATATGCAATAATCTTCCAAAGCAGGCATATTTGGATCAAATGGAAGTTCAATGCTTGTTTTTCCACTAACAGAATTAACCTCATTTGTGCTAGCAGCATTAACATTGTTAGTGCTGTTAATATTATCTTCCTTCTCTTGATCATTACATTCACTTTCTTTTCTTGGATCCTCATCAATTTTCTTTCCACCATAACTTGAAGGTTTGGATCCATCATCATGAGAACTCTTTGGATCATGAGAAAATGGTGGATCAGCAGTCCATAATGGTAGCAAAATATAATCTTTGATAGGTTCTGTCTCCTTTCTAGATTGACATGCATTATCACTTGCTTTTGTACCTGCAAAACCATTAGATAGTGTACCTGTAACAATTGGCTCATAATTCAGTGTTCTTGTTAGTGCATCAATATCAAATAGACAATCTGGTCCACTACCTATAGTATTTGGTGTACTCTCACTAAACCTAATATGCAAGTTTTCTTCCACTATCCTTGTTCTACTATTAAATACTCTAAAGGTTTTACTATTCAAAAAGTATCCAATAAAGAAACCTTCATCAGCCTTACCATCAAATTTGCCTAAGTGATCTATGGTATTGAGTATGGTAACAGGACACCCAAATGGTCTCATAAAGCTTAAAGTTGGCGTTCTACCATGAAAAAGTTCACATGGGGTGTTGTTATGAGGCTTAACTACTAACACTTTATTTTACACATAACAAGCAGTATTAACTGCTTCTGCCTAAAAAGTAGTTGGCAACTTAGAATCAAGCAACATAACCTATGCAATCTCAATTTAGTGTCCTATTCTCCTCTCTACAAGCAACTCCATTTTGTTGAGGGGTTCTAGCTACACTAAATTGCCTCAAAATACCTTTTATCTCACAAAACTGATTCATCTCTTTGTTTTTGAACCCAGTCCCATTATCACATCTAATCATCTTTACCTTGTGATCTACTAAATTTTTTATTCCATTTATAAAGGACTTAAGAATGCCACTAGTCTCATCTTTAGTAGCTAGAAAGAAAACCCATGTAAACCTACTGAAATCATATGTGACAACTAGGCAATACATTTTCTTCATAAGGCTTTTTACAAATGTTGGACCAAATAAGTCCCATATCAACATATTAAAGTAGCCCTGATTGGGTTCTCTATTTTAGACTTACAAGAGGCTTTGTGCTACTTTCTCTTTTGACAAGCAACACATGTTTGATCATTTTTAAAACGTTTTGAAGGTAAACCTCTTACAAGATTTCCCTTAACCAATTTATTCATGGTTTTAAAATTTAAGTGACCAGAGCCTTCTATGCCAAAGTTTAGATTCATCAGATGTAGCTTTTGCAAAAAGGCAAGTTAAACCTCCTTTAGGAACAATGTTCTTTAAATCAAACACATACATAATTTTCTTCTAAGAATCTAAGTAAAAACTTACTTTCCAGCATTAACATAAAGTTGAGATAAAACAATACATTCAGTGTCATTAAAAAACACTAATTCCTTTTATCACACATTTTGTGAGACACTAAGGAAAGAGATTAAACTTAACTCCTCTTACAAAATACAACATTATTCAAAATCTAGATTACCCAGTTTTAATGTACTTTTTCTCTGTGATTTTCCGTCCTTTGGGTTCCCTCCAAAAGCAACCTCTCCTCCATCTATCCTTTCATTAGTCTGTAAGATAGGACATGTTCCTTGTTGTGTGCTTTGGCATCCACTATCAATCACTCCTTGATCCTGTAAATCCATTTGTGGATTGCCCTGCACATTAGATAAGAAAATCAGTTTCTTTTAGGGACCCAAGCCATCACTGACTTGTATCTGCCTTATGCATCAATATAATCAAAACTTCTTTAGGTGATTGTGAGTCACTGTTGTAGTTTTAGAAAACATGGTCTAAAACGTAGTCTTTGGTTTCCAAACCCAACAAGCTGAGGCCTTAACAGCATTAACATTATTTCCATTAACAACATTAACTATTGCTTTTGGTCTAGCAATATTAATATTTTTACCACTAACAGTATTAACCCTTTGATTAATATTACTGTTTTTAAATGACGTGGGGTTTTTCTTATGAATAGTCTCTTACAATTGAATGTGTGTTTTAGAAAGATGTACATTGGTCTAGCATATGCACTATGTTTATTGAGTGAGAATATTAACTTGTCTAGCAATATTAACTGATACTAAACCAGCAGACGTCATTAGTACTGCTCTTAGAACTAAGTTTCTTTATTTATAGCACTGAGGTAGTCTCTTTAGCAAAGTTTTGAATGATTCACCACTGTAGCATTTTCCAAATAGGTTTTACCATCCTTTGATTTTGAAACTGTTTTTGATGGTAATTGCAATCAACTTGCAGATGATTAAACCTTCCACACACATAACAAGCCTTATTAAACATCTTAAAATTGCTTCCTAGTCTTTGAGACATCATATTGTTCTAATTTCTTTGATTGCCTCTTGGACTGTGAGTGTTTTGCCTATGTTTCTCAACTTGTTTAATAGTTTTCCTAGCAGTTTTCTCTTGTTGCTTAGGTTTTTGACAACTCTATCTTAGAATAACTAGCACTTACCTGTTTTCTTCTCGTATCTTAGTTTTGAACACATTTTTTCTTCCTCACTCTTACACCAATCTTCATAATAAGTGAATCATCAACTTCTTAACTACGCTTAGACACTTCTTCATCAGACTTTCTGTTCTCAACTACAGGCTTATTAACAAACTCATCTAAACCAATAAAAGACAAGTCAGGTGTTGGAGGCATGAAATTTCCTATGTAGGGGGGTGGAACTTCATTATATTTTTCATAGCCTAAACCTTTCTTGCAATTATCAACAATCCTACACTCTATAGTGAGTTTGTCTAAACTTTAGATGCATGTTCAATTTATTACATTAAATTGAATGCTATCTTTTTCTTTTTGAATTTTTTCAAGCTTCTTCCTAAGCTCTCTAATAGTTATTTTCTCCAACTTGAATATTCCATTTTAAGCCATTAATTTTTTCTACATAAACAGACTCATTCTTTTTATAAAATTCAAGTTTTTCTTCCACTGATTTATACACCTTTTTATAACCTAAAAAACATTAAACTAGATTTCTCTAAATCTCTTAATAGTTGATCATTTTGAGATTTAAGTAATTTGAACAGTTTCCATACAAGATTTTGAACAATTTGAATCATTGGATACCTCTGAGTTTAGAACTTAAAGATGATAAGCCATAAGTGAGTTAGCATAATTAGGCCTTCCTATGCCTGTCACTTCACATATCCACCAAGCCATCACATGACACCAAAGCTGTGGAAAGTAGATGTTCCACATGTACACACCTTCTTGTGAACTTATTCCTTGTTCTTGTTGTCTTTGATTTCCTTGAGCTACTGCACTCCCTAAACAAAATGTCCCCTCTTGGGCAGTTGTAGCACTCCACTTTGGCCATTATCAAAACCAATAGTCGCATTTCCATTAACAGTAAGCTTCCTTCTTGTATCTTTCATAAACCTTCTCGCCCTCATAAGTCACCATGTCTATTGCCATCTTAAATATCCGTCTCTTCTATGTCCATCATGATTGATTTGTTGCCAAGTCCTTATGTGCAATTGAGGACTAGTTGAGGTTGACTAGCATAGAAGGAACAAATACCAACACACTCAGTTATCAATATTTATAGAGTAATGTATATTAAACTTTGAGTCAGCAGTTAGTAACTCCATGAGCACATTAACTCTTCATTAGAGTGGGACACAAAAGCCATGTTCTGTGTGCGTGTCTTGAGCTAGACATCCTATTGACTTCTTAATTCTTTCTGGTTCATACACCTTGAGGTTGTTGTAGAGATCATCCATGCTCATTGTATACAAATCAGTTTTATTCTTCCACACAACATCATGTGTGTTCTACTCAGGTGATAAACTTTTTAATAACTTTTGATTAACATCTTCTTGTGAAAGTTTCTCATGCCTATAAAAGCTTCAACTTACTTCACGAGCTTTAGAAGCCTATCAAAAGGTTTGATCACGTATCTCTGAGCTTGGAGCATGAAGTTTTTCATATTGCTTCTTTTAAGAAATTCTTTGAGTACTTTTATTAGCTAATTCCACCACTTCTCTTTCTAACGGCTTCCAGCAATAGTTTAGCATCCTTTATAGAGTTAAACTTTAACTGATGTTCATTGGGAATGCGCATCATTAAAGTACTTCTAGCTTTCACCTCTAATCTTCTATAAGCCTTATCTTTAGCAGATGTAATAGGCATCAATGTTGTAACACCTTCCACAGACAAGTGTTTTGGCAAGGTTGCAACATTCTCTATGACTTCCTATAGTGCATGAGTCCCTATCATTTGGATGTATTGTTCAATTCTCATCCTCCATAACTCAAACTCACCTGGTTTAGGCATGGGAACTTTGGATGCAGCTACCATGTGTGCAGAATCTTAATCCATATCTTCTAGCAAAGTTTCTCAAAGCAACAAGCTCTGATACCACTTGTTGGTCCCACTTTTGATAGATCAAATTCCTTAAGCTTGTTTAAGGTTTAGTTATATTAGATAAATCTAACACAACTATAGTAGAAACTTTGTTTGAATGTATTAAAGATTATGCGGAATCTAATCTTTAATATTAAGAAGAATTATTAATGAAACAGTAAATATATGAACATATAATTCAACAAACAAAAGCTCCAATATTATAATAATACGAATACTCTCAAAGTATTAGGGTTACAAAGACCTTGAAGCTATGACAATTCTATGAATGACTCATGGTTTTGGTACATTAATCTCTATGCCCTAGGACCTTCTTTTATACACCAAGTTTATACAAGGGTTAACTAACCAGTGTAGTTAGTTAATAAGCAACATGTAAAGTCGATTTGGGTGTAATCCTAAAATTTACCAATTTCAACAAGTTACTCCATCTAAATCCATAGTACTTATCATTGTGGTCTCGAGTGATATACCAAGACAAGTTCTAAAGTTTACAGCATCACCGGCACACTCATATTTTATGGAATTTGGGTAAACATTAAGAAACGGAAAGGTTAAATCCTCACAATATCTAACAAGGGTTATTGTTTGTGGGTTATGCAACATGTAATTTCACAAAAGTATGCTTAAAAGAATTTAAATCTGAGCATAATTTAAGCATTTTAGTGTGAAAAATAGGACAAGTAAACATTCTAATTCCATCCCCCCACTTTAATTATACAACGTCCTTGTTGTATATATAAAACATTAAATACATGAATTTAAAAAGAATTAGAATGAGAAACTCCCCTGATATTTGCTCGGTAGATTCTCTAAGTTGTGTTTATGAGCAAGATTGTGTGTTGGACAGCCGCCTTAAGGTTTCAAGACTTCAACACTTCATGATCTCCAGATTTTGTAAATACATCACCAACATCGTTGATTTTTCTTTCACGAGGTCCTGTGTAAATTGTCAGAAAACAAATACAATTCTATCTCCGTGTATTCGTTTGGTTAGACTCAAAAATACCTAAAATTGTACAGGAAGTCAATATGCCGTATCTATTCCCCAGGATACGTCGTATTGATAACTGTATACGTTGTATTCATTTAATGAATACGTCATATAGATTGTGCTGAAAATAAAGACTGGATAACGTCCAGACTGGATACGCCGTATCCATGGGGTTTGGATACGCCGTATAGAAAATCTAGGAAGACAGACTCGATAAAAATTGAAAATACATTATGGGTTGTCTCCCGGCAAGCACTTTTGTTTACAGAAAAGTCTTTAAGTTAGACTTGCCCCAATTTA
>BQNB010085400.1:0-27952 GCA_026074375.1 Tanacetum coccineum | reverse complement strand
GAACAATATATCTTCAAATGGTTGATCAAAGATTAAAAATGAATGGATTTGTATGTGTATGCATATGGTTCGTGGGTTTTGGATGAGCAAGAGAGAAAGAAAGAGCAAATGTAAAGTGTATGTGTGTGAATGAAATGAGAAATGAGATGAATACATGTATATAATACCAAGGTTTACTTCACACACTCAATGTGTGTGTGTGTGTGTGCCGAAAATAAGACAAGAAGGGGGAGGGGGACCAAAATGATCCACAAATGAGGGTTTAGGAAAGGACTTCATGCTAGCAAAAGTTAGGGAAACTTGTCCCATGATTTACATTTCAAATTTTGGCATCCTAGGGGTGTTGGTGCTTGCTTGACCGGTTATACACAAAGGAGGGGGGACCAAAATGGTTTCCCACATTCTAGGAGAGTTAGTGCTCATTCATGAATTCATTTCCAAGGTTCCAAGTATGTTCTCATAGTTATAGTTTTAAACATGTATCACGTAACTAACGAAACGAGTAACGGTAACACGGAAAATTACGAAATTTTAAATATTGTCTTAAAACATAAAAACGTGGCTATTGCCAAAATACTACAACGTTTGGTGTCCCGGTTCGCTCCCGGTGACGATTCTCAGATAATAACGAAATAACTTCCCGGTTAAACGGTAAAGCTAAACGAAACATTTAAAAATTCAAATTTCTACACGGAAACGGCTAATTTACTGAACGGAAATTCTCGGGTTGTCACATTCTTTCCCCGTTAAAGAAGCTTTGTCCTCAAAGCTTAGGACGCAACCTCTGCGGCGGGTGCAGAGTTGGTGAAAAGATGCGGGTATTTCTTTTGCATTTGGTCTTCACGCTCCCAGGTGAACTCAGGACCTCTCTTGGAGTTCCAGCGCACTTTGACAATCGGAATACGACTCTGCTTCAGACGCTTGACCTCACGGTCCATAATCTCGACAGGTTCTTCGATGAAATTCAATTTGTCGTCAACTTGGATCTCATCCAATGGTATAGCAAGCGGTTCATCAGCCATGCATTTCTTTAATTTCGAGACGTGAAACGTACTATGAACTCTACTCAACTTCTCTGGAAGTTCTAGACGATATGCAACGGTTCCTACTTTGGCAATGATCTTCAAAAGTCTAATATAACAAGGGTTCACTTTCCCCGTTTGGCCAAAACGATCACTCCTTTCCAAGGAAGACACTTTCAGAATGACCTTATCTCCTACTTGAAAACTCAAGAGGGTTTTCGCGCCTGACCCGCATAGCTCATTTGGACGATCACGGGCGGCTTGGAATGGCTCTTGATTTGAACTATTGTCTCGTTGTCCCCTCGTGGAGATCTCTGGGCAGTGAGCTGACTTGTCTCCAAAACTTTAGCCCAGCAGATAGGGTGATCGACTCTTTCGCCTTAACATGCCTTAAACGGAGCAGCCTTAATGCTGGTATGGTAACTGTTGTTAATGAAAATTCCTACCAACGGTAAGTGTTTATCCTAACCTTTTCCAAATCAGTACACAGGCACAGTAACAGTATCCCTCTAACTCTGAATGGTGCTCTTACTACTGACCATCGTCTCTGGATGGTAGTGCTGTACTCAGACCAATTCGAGTACTCTAATGCTTTATGTAGAGACTTCCAAAAATGTGAAGTAAATTTTCCATCACGATCAGAGATGATCGAAACCGGTACTTCATGCTTTAAGACTACTTCCTTCAAGTATTGTCTCGTCAATTTTTCTAACGTGTCATCTTCTCTCATAGGCAAGAAATGAGCAGATTTAGTGAGACGATCAATGATTACCCAAATCGTGTCTTGCCCAGCCGCTGTCGTCAGCAGTTTAGTCACAAAGTCCATTGTTATGTTCTCTCATTTCCATTGTGGGATCTCTGGTTGAACCAACAAACCAAATGGTTTCTGATATTCTATCTTAACCTTTGCACATGTTAAACACTTGCTGACATAAGTGGCAATCTCTGCTTTCATGTTAGGCCACCAATATAACTTCTTCAAGTCCTGATACATCTTATCCGATCCAGGGTGGATGGAATACTTCGACTTATGTGACTCATGCAAAATAAAGGCCCTCAAATCACAAAGAACAACGGAAATCCAACTTTCGATTGTTTAAAGCATAACTTCCGTCAGCATGAGGTTCTAAAACTTGTTAATCTCAGCCACGCAAAATCTTCGTTGATGAAGTTCTCTTCCTTTCTGGCTTCTGATTAAACACTCAAAATCTGCTTAGGACGTTTTAAACCTTTTATATTATTTTTTATACCTATAGTCATAACCAAGGCTCGAACTCGTAGCGCTTGCTTCTTTCCTTTCGACTCAGGCATCACCATCACGTTCGCCTTTCCTGGATGGAAATCGAATCTCCACAGGCGTAGTCGCTTAACAATCCTAACCAACGTCTTTTTGCTCATATTCAGTTCCTTCTAGTCGAGTATGTTTGCAAACTCTTATGATCTTAAACATAACGCACCTTGGTACCAATACAGATAATGTATCCACATTTTTAGGGCAAACACACTGCACCAAGCTCTATGGTCCTGTGTGTATAGTCTTCTCGAGAACCTTGGAGTTGGCAGGATGCATAAGCAATGACCTTCTCGTCTCTGCATCAAAACCGCTCCCAAACCCTTTATGCGACGCATCGCAATATACCAAACGAAGTTCTCACTTCCTCTGGTAAAGCCCAAAATTGCGCACTACAACATCTTTGTTGCTTCAACCAACTGATTCAGCTTCTGCCTTATCTCCCCATTCAAAACTTCCAACTGCTTTCCTGAGGCAACTTTGTCATAGGTCTAGCGATTTTTGAAAAGCCTTCGATAAATCGCCGTAATAACCGGCCAAAACCTATGAATTAACGATCCCGGTGGTTGTCTGGGTGACCCAATCCTTGAATTGCATCAATCTTTCGCTCGAATTAACGTGAATGCCTTCACTAAATCATCACATGACCAAGAAATTGTACCTTCGACAGCCAAAAACTCACACGTTGGAGAACTAGGCGTAAAAAAGAGTTATCAGGAGGGTTTTTGGCATTCTTCCTTCTTCAATAAATTCAAGATCAACTAAGAATTCCCTTCATGTTCCTTTCTCTGCTTTAGGAGTAGATCGAAAATATCATCGAGAATACAATCACGAATCTATCCAGATATGGTTTGCACACCCTATTCATCAAGTCCCAAGAAAATAGCCGTGCGTTAGTCAACCAAACGGCATTAACTGGTGGAACTCGTAGTCTGAACATAACGAGTCCTCGAAATGCTGTCTTTGAAATGTCTTACCTCGCGCAAACTCTGATTCATTGATGATATAGCCCTCAGATCTCAAGTCGATCTTAGAAATTAGACTTCCTTGGACCCTTGCAGATTGTCAAACAAATTGTCGATTCTCGGATAGCTGGGTATACAAGGTTCTTCACATTATAAGCTTGTTTTAGTTTACGATGAGTCCTTACTACAGACTCTAAAAGAACGCATCTTTCTTCTTGACAAAGCAATAACTGGTGCTCCCCAAGGTGAGGAACTTTTCGTCTGAAAAACCCTCCTGTCATAAAGTTCTTTCAACTGAGGCAACAACTCTTGCATTTCGGCCTGTGTAATCGATACGTGACTTCGTGCACAGGTGCAAGCACAGGGCCAAAGTCGATTTGAAATTCAACATGTCGAGCAGTGCGGTAACGCCAGTGCAAATCTTCTAGGAAGACTATCTTTCGGAAATTCCTGTACGATCGGTACGCCTCAAGTCCCTCGCCTTCTGACGTAAAATTAAAAGAAAAATAGGCTGTAACCCCTCAGCTTTCTTAACGTAACTTGTGCCAGATAAAACCATGACATCCTTTCTCAATAAACATTTGGTCTTCATGCAACGATAAGATATTCAACTTACTTCCGCTGTCGCAATTATCACCTCGGATTATCAACACCTCATTTCCATAAGGAATACGAACAACCTTCTCATCACAAACGATCAACACGTGGTACTTCGCCCACCAATCCATACCAATGATGACGTCAAAACTACCAAGCTCCAACGGGCATTAGTATCTATGCCGAACGGATGACCTAATAACCCTAAACGTTCAACCTCTAAGAATAAATATATTGTTTCTGAAATCTTCATCAGCAAGGTTTCCTAAGGCATAAACTAGTGTCTAAAGTGGTTGGTGTCTAACATCAAAGCAAAGCACTAAAGGTAGTCATGCCACAAAACCTACATATCCGGCACCCCAATCGAATAACATAGAAGCATAACAGTTATTGAAAAGAAACATACCCGTGATAACGTTGGAATCAGGGTTTGTTCCTCCTCCACCAATGGCGTAAGCTCTCGCCGTAGTTTTGTTACCTCCAGTCTGGTTTCCAGTCTTGTTTCCATTCTTGTTTTCTTGTCAGGTTTCACGGTTTCTGATTTCTCATCATAGGACAAGCCTATCCTGAAATGTCCTGGTCTTCCACACTCATAACAAATAAACTAACCGCTGCTGATCCCAACTGAGCCCACTAAGTGTTGGAGCAAGAGCAGCCCTACACTCCCTAGTTCTGAGTCCAACCTTCTTATAACTTTCACACCTCAAAGTACACAACCCTCATGGTGCAACTAGCACTTATTGCAGTAGGGTAGTGGCCAACCATATCCCTTTTTTGTGTTCCCACCGTATAAGTCTGGCTACATTCCTTCCCACTAGTATTTTGGCCTCTTGGAATGGCGGTTGCTATCCACGGTATTTTATCCCTTAGATTATCTCTCCATCCTCCTCTTAATCTCAAGCAATCCTTGCAGCATAACCCTTGACTTTCTTGTCCATCAATGGTTAGCAATGCGTCTAGCATCCTGGAGTCTGGCTGGTGTTTTCGCAATCACATCCCTTGAATGTTTGTCCGTAAACCTTCCTATAAAACCTTTCCACTCTGTCTTCTTCATCAGGGACATTACAAGTACATAACAAATTCAACGTCCTGAACCTTGATGTAATCATTCCAAGTCGTTTCCTTTCACCGGGTCAGATTCCACATTCAGTCTCATCTTTTGATTTCAATTCTGGACATAAACTTCCGTCTCAACTTCATTAGTTCAACCCCAATTCATGCAGATTGCAGCCCTCAACCACCAATGGTTCTCTTATGGGAGTTCCACCAGGTCAAAGCACTGTCCTGTAGTGTGCATGTAGCATATTTCACTTGGTACTTCGATGGACAATTACTGATATTGAACACAGTCTCCATTTTCTCAAACCAGCGGGTCAATCCGACAATGCCTTCAGTTCCTGAGAAATTATATGGCTTGCACTTCAAGAAGTCTTGGAAAGTGCACTCTCTAGCACTAGCAATGAAACCTCTAAATAGTTCATACCCAGATTCCCATTTCTGTTTCCATTTCCGTTTCCCCTCCTTACCCTCCATTTCCATTTCCTCCATTTCCATTTCCTCTGTATCTCCCTCATTCATCCGCCTTCTAGTTCATTCCCCATATCTCATTCAGTTGTTCAACGGAGTCCTGGCGGCTTCAACGAGCCTCTACTCTTCAGCTACTCGGCGGGTAACCAATTCTTCAAACTCCTCACGAGTCATGACGTTCCCAGATCCGGGTGCAAGGCATCTGCCTACAACATTTCAACATAAACTCGATGAGGGTTTTAAGGTAATGCTGGATTACTGATGTATAAAATAAAATTTATGTTAATCACCAAAAAATTCACGATCAAAATACATATTCACGGAAATCCCCCATAATGCATACACAAGAGCTAAGTAAATCAAATCATGACATCAGTATCATAGATAAAATACCAATTTCAAGATCATTGAAACATTAATGATTACATCACAACGTTTCAAATACAGAAAATACAGTTCGACTAACACTACGGTCCATCACTAAAGCGCTACACACACTGCTAGCAATACTTACGAGCATACTCTAAAGGACGGTACCCATGTGATTCCTACACAAAGATACCCCTCAAGTTTTGCCACTTCTTACTCAATCAAAAATCAAAGGTCGTCGCATCTGCCCTCAACTCTCTCACGCATATACGTGACATGATGCGCTGGAGTCGGTCAAACTCTCGACCTTAAAACACTCGTGGTGCCACTAAGCCTCCTGTATATCCTCTCCAACTCACAATCCCTCCTCTCAAGTCAAAGCAATAACTGCCGACTCAACCCCAACCATCCTATGTCCCTGCTCTCTCTGAACTCCCTCAAGGCCTGAATATGATGGGACATTGGATAGCCTGAGTGTGTTCATAGGAACTCTGAACCAAATCTATCTCCCAATTTCCTCATACGTAACCTCTACTGCTCCCTCCTGAAGAGGGCTCAGGAATATCCTCTGGCATCACAGGATGCGTAACCCTCTCAACTCTGACCTCAACCGGGCCTCTCACACCCGTCTCTGTCTCATCTCGATCAATAGCCTCAACTACACTACAGCATCGAACCTCTACCCCAAAGAGCAACTGCGTAAGCAAAAACACTCCATCAATCTCTGCCATGAATCTCTGGATTCAGCTATCATCTTGCTCTAAATGAGGCTCATCACTTAACCCCTTACATAGCATCATCCCCAACTAATCTCTCTAGGAAAAACCTCTAATCTACATCTGTCAAATAACCAGAATCCCTAACTCTCTTAGGCGATGGTATCAAATCAGCATGACAAGGAGATAAAGCTCCGGATACAGGTGATAATGCAGGTACAGATGTCATGGGGGACCTACGTCTCTTGCGAGATGGCCCCGCAGAAGTAACTCGAGAAAATCATGAAAAGAATGATCTGACAATGAGTGTTCACGGAAGAAGGATCAGATGTAAGCATCCAAAATGAAAATCCTGATGATGCCTCTAGATGATGAATTTGAAGAAAAAATGAATTGGCAGAAATGTCTCACACAAGATGATGAGTGGGTAATGGTCCAAACCTCTTCCTTGCGGTCATCATGTGTACGGCCCATTAGATGGTTTCGTACAGTCGACCCTCTAGGGGAATAGGCTGTCCAGGTGCTAGAAGCATAACTCGACGACGAGGTATGATAGGTGATCTCTAATCTCAGTGAAAGGTGTATCATGGGTAGGTGATGATGGTGTATCTGTTGTAATCACTAACGGTGGGTCATCATCCCGCTGATAAAAATGGGTTGTGAATAATCTGGGTAATGGTGGTATAATGTCTGATGATGGAATCACTCAAGGATCAACTCTGAATTAGATGCAGGTGAATAATCCAGGAGAAGTTGGTGTATAGATCTGGATGAGTTGGTATGGTAGGTTCTATGATAAGGTGTCTTTTTGTGGGTATCACTGTGTGTCCAGTCTGAGTAGACAGGTGAGTAATCACTTTGATTTGCCAGATAGTAGTAGGATATACCGAACAAGATCACTCGTCCAGCAGGTGTCCCCACGCTATCCTCTGATGAATCCGAAGAAATCGAGATAACTGAAATAGCCATAACATGCACAAGCAAAGTTCATATAAATCATCTTTATATTAACTATGCATGATGCAAAAATATGAATGGGTGAATGGGTAACTAGAATGAATGCAAAATGAATGAATGAATGAAGCCATCATGCACGTCATGATAGGAATGAAATAAGAAAATAGCTAAGAAGTATTAGATATACTAGTATTTAATACGTATATATTAATTACGTAGCACTTAGTTATCCTTATACTTACTATGTAAGGTCATATAAGGCACAAAATCACGTAAGATCACTACTGTTATAGTCCAGACCTAGTTTATACTACCTGGTTCTCTATAACCTTGGCTCTTGATACCAAACTGTCACACCCCCAGACGGGGCTTAGACGGAACACGTGTCCGGATGCGTGACTTGATTTCACATCTCAAGTACAAAGCATAAGAACAGACCTCATGGGTACGTTTTGAAAATAAACCCGTTGCATAAATGAAAATAATTAATAATAGTTTTACATGATTCACTTTAAAGAGATTCCAAAAGTTAAAATGGGAAGCTTAAATAAGTTCAACAACGGTATTAAGGACATAGATAATCTCCTGGTAACTGTACAAGAGCAAATAGACATCACATAAATTCAATCAACAGCATCCCTGCTAAACACCTGAGAAAAACTTGCTTAAAACGTCACAATAAGTTGAGTGCATTCATAGGTTTAGTTCATACGATGTTACAGAGACCACACAATATATCAACACGTATGCGACAGTTATAACAGATACAACTTCACATAAAGAGAGGTATTTACTTTGCGCTAAGCTCATGACCCAGACGCTCAAAATTACGTTTATTAGCCATAGTATCTTGCTAGGAGGTTGAAACACGCAAGCCCCCGAGGTAACCGACCAAGGACTACCTTCTTAAGTTCGACCATGTTATATATCCGTTTATCGAGCACCCAGTGGTAGTGAGCCTACTCACCCCGGATAGGTAAAATTAAGTCACCAATAATCCTATTTTATAACACTCGAGCTCCCCCGACCGTGGATTCCTCCAGTCAAAGATTGACGAGTTCATGATAAGTGGGGCAGTAAGTGTTCTAAACGCTACTTAGGCAAACGACGTAAAACAGGGAAAATCTCACGTATAGTACTTGTGTCCAGTTTTAAAAACAAGCAATGTTTCTCACCCCAAATTATAAAACATATATTCAAAACGAGTAAAAGAGTGGGCTATGAACTCACCCTTATACGGGTATGGGATCAAACGGAACAATCAAGTGAAAATGAATCTCGCGGTTCTTGCGACAACCTAACATATATCCGTCGTATAAGAATGATGACATACGAATAACGCTTAACGCAAAAACTGATCATCCGAGCACGAGTAGACACGGCGTATCCCTTTTTAAAACCTTCTTTCAAAAGTTATAAGTTTTGACAAGTCTCGTCACTTTAAAACATCTTAGAAAATATTTCGTCTTTTAGTGTATTTTGTCTTTCAGTGTATTTTCGTCTTTTAGTGTATTTTGTCTTTTAGTGTATTTCATCTTTTAGTGAATTTCGCTTTTTAGGTGTATTTCGCCTTTTGTGTATTCATCTTTTAGTGTATTTTCGTCTTTTAGGTGAATTTATGTCTTTAAGTGATTCGTCTTTTTAGTGTGATTTCGTCTTTTAGGAAATTGCGTCTTTTAGTGTATTTCGTCTTTTAGTGTATTTCGTCTTTTAGTGTCCCGACACATCAACGTTGACTCGATAACTAAAAATGTTGACCTAAACTCGACACTTACGTTTTTCTACATTTTATCATAAGTTTGATAATAAAAAATATATTTTCGACGCTTTTATAAAGTTTTACGAAATTTCGGCATGACCTTTCTAAAAATATAGACTTTCCATTTTTTTACTTTTTATCAATCCCGACTCGGAAACTATCTTATTTTACAAAGTACATCCTTATTTTACTCGCAAAGTATCCGATATATTTTCCCGACAATACACCTCAAATATTGCAACAAAGTTCCGTTCTAAACCTAAACCTCTTCGACAATTCAACATACCTTACAAACCAAATCCAACATCTACTTAATCTTTTCGCCAACGATATTTAACTCAACCTACGATAAATCTTTAAGTAAACGATATAGCCGTAATAATAAAAATATATATATCAACATAATCATAATGAACTTTTAAATGCAAAAGTACAACTACTTTTTATTTTCTTCCATTTATAAAGAAAAATATCAAACTTTGAGACTTGTAGTTTTATAGAAAACTCGATAATAATTCCACAACGATCCCTTTGGGTACACCTTGTTTCGAGATGATCATACGAATGCAAAAGTACAACTTGTTTATGAAAAATAAGAGATGACTTACAAAGAAGCACGACGAAAGGTGGATTAGAAATCAAAAACAACTCAAACGTTGTTTTACAAATTACCCGGATGAACTAACAATCAACACGAACAATATATCTTCAAGTGAATGATCAAAAATTAAAAACAAATGCAGTTGGGTGTGTGGTTTGGTTCGGCAAAGAGAGGAAAAGAAAGAAAGATGAAGTAAAAATTTTTGTGTGTGTGTATGGAATGAACAAATGACCATAGAATGGAGTATATATATCAGGAAGATGTTTTACATCCACACATTACTAGTGTGTGTGTGTGTGTGTGTGCCGAGCTCAAGACAAAAGAACCAAAGGGGACCATTTTGATCTACAAATGAGAGCATGGGAGGACATTGTACTAGCCATTTTGTAGGATGTTAGTTATACTTGTTAACTTGTAGCAAAATTCAACAAAGAAAAGGAATCCCATGCATGTATGCATCAATGTGTCAAACCGTTATGACAAGCAAGGAGGGGACCAAAAATATTATTCCCACTATCTAGATCACTAGTGCTCTTTGTGAATTAAATTTCCAAGACTTTTGCAATGCACATGTATAAGTAATAAATTAAATACTAAGCTACGAAAGTAACGAAACAAAGATAAATGTGTCACGAAAAATTATAGAAATTTTAAAATATGCTTTAAAAAACATAAAAATCGCGGGATATTGCCAAAATACTAACAACGTTTGGCGTCCCGGTTCGCCCCCGGAACGATTCTAGATAATAACAAAACAACTTCCCGGTTAAATGTTAAAGCTAAACGAAACATTTTAAAAATTCAAATTACTACACGGAAACGGCTAACTTTTTGAACGGAAATTCACGGGTTGTCACATGTCTACTACAATATCTCAAAATGAATTACAAATGCAACTATAGCTCATGACACTAAAGCTACAAGATATATGTATGCAAATTAATAGCAAATTAATAGCCCGAGATAGATTCAACCCGCAACATCCAAATTGTTCCAACATGGTATACATTCGTCGTTTTGGTACCTCCGAAACTAGTGAGCACTACTCACCCGAACGAGGATGTTAATCCCAAATAGATCTATTCATGAACATTCTCGCCCGCTTTACAAATCTAGTAAATATAACAGTTTCATGATTCATGGGCATAGTGGGTATAGCTCTTACTTAGCAAACCTCATAATTTATTAAAAGATGTACTTACTCTAATATGTAAAACAATGCATGTTTCCACCCCCAATTTGTAAATATTTGTAATTGTATAAAAACCTGAACTCACCTCAAGTGAATGATTGATTATCTAAATCAAGTAAATGAAATGTATCGCGGAATCCGAGTGCAACCTAATTAATTATAGGTCGTATGAGTATAATGTATTTAATGTAAATACAACATTACAGGTTATAGCGTTACATCACCACCTACTAGTGTTTGTTTAATTTAAAAAAAGTCGAAACAATATTTAAATCGTATTAGTTAAATAAATGTCTACGTATATGTATCCGTAAAATAAAATATTATTGTTGTACGATAATTGATTATTTGTTAATAATACTTGATTTAATATTTTTATAGATTATATAATGATATTATATAAATAGTTTAATTGTTTTATAAAATAATATTTATAAAGTTAAAAACGTATATAATTATTATATAAATGATACAACAATTTTTCTTAAGGTTTTTATAGCCCAGAACCGGCCTCGAAAACTCTTGTAAAACAAATTTTATGTTTTTAAAAGAATGTTAATTTTTATAAAAATTACAGAAAATTATTTATAAAAATTAATTTATTTTTATAATTTCTATTTACCCGAAATCTTTAAAAACTCATAACTTACTCATTTTTGCTCCGTTTTGCATGTTCTTTATATGCATGGAATCGTGACGAGATAAACTATTTACATAAAATACCCACTGATTTTATAAAAATCTGTGTCAAATCAGTAGCTTCAAAATATTTATAAAATTACTTTTATAACTTAAATCTTTTAAAACTCGTAACCATCTCGTTATCAGCTTCGTTTTCTTCGAGTTTCCTTAAATCATGGAATCCGCATGACATGTACTATCATTTATAAAAAATTTGTACTTTTTCCGTCAGATCTGAAACAACCATTATTATAAATAACTTTTATAAAAAATACTTTTTATTATTAAATTATTAATCTTGTTTAAATGTCATAACTTCTTCGTGATAGCTCGGTTTTTCGAGTTATTTATACGCTTATGATCCTTATAATATTTACTATTTTAATAAAATGTTTTCTGAATTTATAAAAATTCGAGTCTTAACAGTGAGCTCCAAAATAATCCCTATATATATAAAGTGTATAAACTAGTTTTTATAAATCATTACTTGATTAATTTTGTACAAGTCTCAATTTACTTTTATAACATAAGTCCTCCAATTTAGGTACTTATATTCATTTCCGCATAAAAAGAATGTTCAAGTAAAGTACTCATGATAATTTATATATAACTTTTGTAATTAAACTTTCCAACAAATTAATTTATAAACTAAACTTATAAATTACCCAACACTTATATAAAGTGTATCCTTGCATTTTAATCATCATTTCACCATAAATATAAATGAGTTCAAATTATATACATGCTTGCAATATTTTATAAACCATAAAAACAAACCCTAGAGGTCCTAACTATAATAACAATTATCTAAAATATGTTAAATGAAGAATTTGAAAAGATTAGGAGTTCAAGTAAGACCTTATGATGAGTGTAGGAAAATTAAAGGACACAAGATCAAAAACCCCACTTAACAAACCTTAATTTGAAACCGCTCATCAAGAAAACCCCAAGAATTATTTCTTGTATAAACCCTTTGTAAATACCTAACCAAGCTTCCAAAACACTTTGTAATACCTTAGATATTCCTAGTAACAACCCTTGTATACTTGTATCTTTGTAAAATCAAAAGCTATGAGAAACCCTAGAACTATTTTATGAGTCGTGAGTTTTGGTATTTGTGGAGAGAGTTTTTGTATATTAATTTACTTGCAATGGAAAGAGTATGAATAATAACCTAAGACTTCCCTTTTAAAACAACTAGTAATGTTTAAACTACCTTAAACTAAACCATGAGCTTGTAGTGGTAATGGGTACAAGATGTAAGGACCTCTCCTCCTCCCTAGGAAGGGGAACGGCCAAGAGATGGTCTAGTACACCTTTGATGTGCCAATTTCTAGTAACGTTAAGAGATATAAGGTACTTATGTGTAAGGTTACAACTAGGAAGTAATAATAATGTGAATTAAATCCCCCCCATAATTTACTTCCTATTGTAACCTTACACATAAGAACCTTAAATCTCATATTACTAGAATTGGCACATCAAAAGTCGTACTAGACCATCTCTTGGGCCGTTCCCCTCCTAGGAGGAGGAGAGGTCCTTACATCTTGTACCCATTACACTTACAAGCTCTGGTCTAATTAAGGTAGTTTAAACATTACTAGTTGTTATAAAAGGGAAGTCTTAGGTTATTATTCATACTCTTTCCATTGCAAGTAAATTAATATACAAAAACTCTCTCCACAAACACCAAAACTCACGGCTCATAAAATAGTTCTAGGGTTTTCTCATAGCTTTTGATTTTACAAAGATACAAGTATACAAGGGTTGTTACTAGGAATATCTAAGGTATTACAAAGTGTTTTGGAAGCTTGGTTAGGTATTTACAAAGGGTTTATACAAGAAATAATTCTTGGGTTTTCTTGATTAGGGTTTCAAATTTAGGTTTGTTAAGTGGGGTTTGATCTTGTGTCCTTCATTTTCGTACACTCACATAAGGTTTACTTGAACCCTAATCTTTCAATGCTTCATTTAACCATATTTTATATAATTGTTATTAAGATTAATCACACCTCGGGTTTGGTTTTTAATGGTGTTAAAAAAATTGCAACATGTATATAATTAGAACTCATTATATTGAAGGTGAAATGATGATTAAATGCAAGGATAACACTTTTATATAAGGTTGGTAATTTATAAGTTTAGGTTTATATATTAATTTGTTGAAAGTTTCAATTAAAAGAAGTATATATAAATTATCATGAGTACTTTACTTGAACAATCATTATGGACATGAATATAAGTACCCTAAATATGTGAGACATATGTTATAAAGTAAATTAGAAGACTTGTACAAAATTAATCAGTATGATTATATAAAAACTAGTTTATATCCTTTATAATATATAGGGACTGTTTGGAGCCACTGTCTAGGTTTTTGAATTTTTATAAATTCAAGAAAACATTTATTAAAATAGTAAATATATAATAAGGATCAATAACGAAAAAAAATAACTCGAAAAACCGAGCTATCACGAAGAAGTTATGACATTTACAAGATTACAATAATTAAATATATAAAAGTATTTTTATAAAAGTTATTTTATAAAAATGGCTACTGTTTCAGATCTGAGAAAAATGTACAAATATTTTATAATGATAGTACATGTCATGCGGATTCCAAGCATATAAGAAACTCGAAAAACGAAGCTATAACGAATGAGTTACGAGTTTTGAAAGATTTAAAGTTATAAAAGTAATTTTATAAACATTTTGAAGCTACTGATTTGACACAGATTTTTATAAAATCAGTGGGTATTTTATTTAAATAGTTTATCTCGTCACGATTCCATGCATATAAAGAACATGCGAAACGGAGAAAAAAAATGAGTAAGTTATGAGTTTTTAAAGATTTCGGGTAAATAGAAATTATAAAAATAAATTAATTTTTATAAATAATTTTCTGTAATTTTTATAAAAATTAACATTCTTTTAAAAACATAAAAATTCGTTTACAAGAGTTTTCGAGGCCGTTTGGGCTATAAAAACCTTAAGAAAAATTGTTGTATCATTTATATAATAATTATATACGTTTTTAACTTTATAAATATTATTTTATAAAATACTTAAACTATTTATATAATATCATTATATAATCAATAAAAATATCAAATCAAGTATTATTAACAAATAATCAATTGTCCCCCGTACACAAAAAATTTTATTTTACGATACAGATACGTAGACATTTTATTTAACTAATACGAATAAATTGTTTCGACTTATTAAATTAAACAAACACTAGTAGGTGGTGATGTAACGATATAACTTGTGATGTTATATTTACATTAAATACATTATACTTATACGTCCTATAATTAATTAGGTTGCACTCGGATTCCGCGAGACATTTCATTTACTTGATTTAGATAATCAATCATTCACTTGAGGTGAGTTCAGGTTTTTATACAATTACAATTATTTACAACATTGGGGTGAGAAACATGCATTGTTTTACATATTGGACGTAAGTACACTTTTAATAAATTATGAGTTTGCCTAAGTAGCTATAACCCACTATGCCCATGAATCATGAACTGTTAATTACTAGATTGTAAGCGCGAATGTTATGAATAGATCTATTTGGGATTGACATCCCCGTTCGGGTGAGTAGCGCTCACTAGTTTCGGAGGTACCGAAACGACGAATGTATACCATGTTGGAACAATTTGGATGTTGCGGGTTGAACATCTACACGGGCACATTATTTGCATTAATTTGCATACATATATGTTGTAGCTTCAGTGTCATGAGCTTAGTGCATTTCGTAATTACATTTTGAGATATTGTATATATTACATGTGACAACCCGAGAATTTCCGTTCAAGATTAGCCTTAATTTTTTGGTTTCCGTGTAGTAATTTGAATTTTTAAATGTTTCGTTTAGCTTTACCGTTTAACCGGGAAGTTGTTTCGTTATTATCTGAGAATCGTCTCCGGGAGCGAACCGGGACACCAAACGTTGTAGTATTTTGGCAATATCCGCGTTTTTATGTTTTTAAGCAATATTTAAAATTTCATAATTTTTCGTGATACCGTTACTCGTTTCGTTACTTACGTGCTTCGTATTTAATTTATACTTATACATGTGCATGCAAAGTCTTGGAAATTAATTCACAAAGAGCACTAGTGATCCTAGAAAGTGGGAAAAATTATTTTTGGTCCCCTCCTTGGCTTGTCATAACCGGTTACACATGATCATACATGCATGGGATCCTTTTTTTTGAATTTTGCTACAAGTTAACAAGTATAACTAACATCCTACCAAAATGGCTAGTACAATGTCCTCCCATGCTCTCATTTGTAGATCAAAATGGTCCCCTTTGGTTCTTTTGTCTTGAGCTCGGCACACACACACACACACACACACACTAGTAGAGTGTGAAGTAAACATCTTGATATATATACTCCATTCTATGATCATTTGTTCATTCCATACACACACACATAAAACTTTACTTCATCTTTCTTTCTTTCCTCTCTTTGCCGAACCAAACCACACACCCAACTCCATTTGTTTTTAATTTTTGATCATCCACTTGAAGATATATTGTTCGTGTTGATTGTTAGTTCATCCGGGTAATTTGTAAAACAACGTTTGGGTTGTTTTTGATTTCTAATCCACCTTTCGTCGTGCTTCTTTGTAAGTCATCTTTATTTTTCATAAATAAGTTGTACTTTTTGCATCGTATTAATCATCTCGAACAAGGTGACAAAGCGATCGTTGTGGAAATTATTATCGAGTTTTCAATAAAACACAAAGTCTCAAAGTTTAATATTTTTGTCTTTAAAAATGAAGAAAATTAAAAAGTAGTGTTACCCTTTGCATTTAAAAGTTCATTATGATTATGTTGATATATATATTGCTATTATTACGGCTATATCGTTTACTTAAAGATTTATCGTATGTTGAGTTAAATATCGTTGGCGAAAAGATTAAGTAGATGTTGGATTTGTTGTAAGCGTAAGTTGAATGTCGAAGAGGTTTAGGTTTAGAACGGACTTGTTGCAATATTTGAGGTGTTGTCGAAAATATATCGGATATACTTGCGAGTCAATAAAAGATGCACTTTGTAAAATAGATAGTTTCACGAGTCGAGATTGATAAAAATGGAAAGTCTATATTTTTAGAAAGGTCATGCCGAAATTTCGTAAACTTTATAAAAGCGTCGAAAATATATATTTAATATCATCCTTAAGAACAAATGTAAAATACGTAATGTCGATTAAGGTCAACATTTTTTAGTTATCGAGTCAACGTTGATGTGTCGGTACACTAAAAGACGAAATACACTAAAAGACGAAATACACTAAAAGACAAAATACACTAAAAGACGAAATACACTAAAAGACGAAATACACTAAAAGACGAAATACACTAAAAGACGAAATATACTAAAAGACGAAATACACTAAAAGACGAAATACACTAAAAGACGAAATACACTAAAAGATGAAATACCTAAAAGAACAAAGACAACTAAAAGACGAAAATACACTGAAAGACAAAATACACTAAAAGACGAAATATTTTCTAAGATGTTTTTTAAAGTGGACGAGACTTTGTCCCAAAACTGAATAACATTTGAAAGAAGGTTATAAAAGGGATACCCCGTGTCTACACGTGCTCGATGATCAGTTTTTTGCGTTTAAGCTATTCGATGTACATCATTCTTAAACGACGACCTATATATAGGTTTTCGCAATAACGCGAGATTCAATTTTCACTTGATTTGATTCCATATTGCATCCACAACCCCGAATACGGTAGGAGTTACAAGCCCCACTCCTTATACTCGTATTGAATAAATGTTTTTAATAACTTGGGGAGAGAAACATAGCTTGATTTTAAACTGGACACAAGTAACTTTTGCCGAGAGATTTTCCCTGTTTACGTGTTGCCTAAGTAGCGTTTAGACCACTACTGCCCCACTTATCATGAACCGTCAATCTCTTGACTGGAGGACCGGTCGAGGGAGCGCGAGTGTTATAAATAGATCTATTGGGACTAATTATCCCTATCCGGGTGAGTAGCGCTCACTACCCACGGGTTCCCGATAAACGGATATATACCATGTCGAACTTAAGAAGGTAGTCTTGGTCAGTTACCTCGGGGGCTTGTTTCAACCTAGCAATATACTATGCTATAAACGTAATTAGCTTCGGTGTCATGAGCTTAGCGCAACGTAAATACCTTTTTATGTGAAGTTGTATCTGTTATAACTGTCGCATACGTGTTGATATCTTGTGGTCCACTGTAACATCGTTTGAACTAAACCTATGAATTCACTCAACTTTATGTTGACGTTTTAAGCATGTTTTTCTCAGGTGCTTAGCATGGATGCTGTTGATTGACTTATGTGAAGTCTATTTGCCTGTACCGGTTTACAAAGATTTATCTATGTCTTTAAATACCGTTGTTGAACTTATTTAAGCTTCCGCATTTTAACTTTGAATCTTTTAAATTTAATCGATGTAAAACTTATTATTATTATTTTCAATTTATGCAACGGTGTTTATTTTCAAAACGTACCCTTAGAGGTCGTTCTTTAATGCTTTGTACTTGAGATGTGAAATCAAGTCACGCATCCGGACACGTGTTCCGTCTAAGCCCCGCTGGGTTGTGACAGTTTTGGTATCAAGAGCCAAGGTTATAGAGAACCAGGTAGTATAAACTAGGTCTGGACTATAACCAGTATGTGATCCTACGTGATTATGTGCCTTACGTGACCTTACATAGTACGTATACATAACTAAGTGCTACGTAAATAATATATACGTATTAAATACTAAGTATATCTAATATTTCTAAGTGTTTCTTATTTCATCCTATCATGACGTGCTCGATGACTCATTCATTCATTCATTTTGCATTCATCCAGTTACCCATTCACCCATTCATATTTTTGCATCAGCATGGTTAATATAAAGATGATTTATATGAACTTTTCTTGTGCAATGTTATGGCTATTTCATTGATCTCGATTTCTTTGGATTCATCAAAAGGAAGCGTGGGGACACCTGCTGGACAGAGTTGATATTTCTTGTCGTACTATCCCTACTACTAGTCCAGGCACACACCAGTGATTACTCCACTGCTACTCAGACTGACACACCAATGAAAAAATACCCACAGAGACACCTATCATAGCACCTACTATACCACCATCCCCTGACTATACACCAGCTTCTCCTGATTACTCACCTGCATCTGATTCAGAGTCTGATCCATCTGAGGATCCATCATCAGACCATATACCACCATTACCAGATATCTCACCATTTTTATCATCGGATGATGACCCCACAGACAGTGATACACCAGATACACCATCATCACCTACCCATGATACACCTTTCACTGAGATTACCGCTTCTACCCCAGAGATCACCTATCATACCTCGTCGTCGATTTTATGCATTCCTAGTACTAACAACCTATTCCCCATGGTCGACCGTACCGCTACCATCTTAATGGGCCGGTACACATGATGACCGCAAGGAAGAGGGTTGGACCGTTACCCACTCATCGTCTTGCTGTGAGACATTCTGCCGATCATTCTTCTTCAGATTCATCATCAGAGGCATCATCAGATTTTCATTCGGATGCTTCATCTGATCCTTCTTCGAGACACTCATTGTCAGATCATTCTTCACCTGATTTACCGAGTACTTCTGCGGGGCCATCTCGCAAGAGACGTAGGTCCCCTATGACATCTGTACCTGCATTATCACCTGTATCCGGAGCTTTATCTCCTGTTCGTGCTGATTTGATACCATCGCCTAAGAGAGTTTAGAATTTCTGGTTATTTGACAGGTGTAGAGGTTGATCCTAGAGAGATTAGTTTGAGGGATGATGCTATTGTCAGGGTTAGTGATGAGCCTCATTTAGAGCAAGATAGTGATCCAGAGATTCAGGCAGAGATTGAATGAGTGTTTTGCTACGCAGATGCTCCATAGGGGTAGAGGGAATGATTGCTGAGTTGTAGTTGAGCTATTGATCGAGATGAGACAGAGACGGGTGTGAGAGGCCCGGTTAAGGTCAGAGTTTTGAGGGTTACGCATCCTGTGATGCCAGAGATATTCCTAAGCCTGGCTCAGGAGGGATAGTAGAGGTTTTACGTATGAGACCATTGGGAGATTGGTTCAGAGGTTCCATGATCACCCTCATGCTATCCCCATCCACAATACAGGCCAATGAGGGAGTTCAGAGAGAGCAAGGACATAGGATGGTTGGGGTTGAGTCGGCAGTTATTGCTTTGACTGGGATGATTACTGAGTTGGAGAGGGATAACAGGAGGCTTAGAGGCACCGCGAGTGTTGAGAGTCAGAGAGTTGACCGACTCCAGCGCGGCATGTCACGTATGCAGAGAGAGTTGAGGCAGATGCGACGACTTTGATTTTATGATCGAGTGAGAGTTGGCAGACTTGAGGCGTGTGCTAGGAAGCACATGGGCTACCGTCCTTAGAGATGTTCGTTAGTATTGCAGCATTGAGTAGTAGCGTTTAGTGATGACCGTAGTGTTAGAACTCGTATTTTCTGTATTTTGAAAGTTGAGAGTGTAATCAATAATTTTCAATGATATGAAATTGTATTTAACTAGATATGTGTCATGATTTAGATTACTTACGCTCTTGCGTCATGCATTATGGGATTTCCGTGAATATGTATTTTGATCGTGTATTTTCTATGTGATTAACCGTAAATTTTATTTAATACCGTTAGTGATCTCGCATTACCTAGAAATCTCATCGAGTGTTATGTTGATATGTTGTAGGAAGATGCCTAGCACCCGATCTGGAGCGTCCATGACTCGTGAGGAGTTTGAAGAATTGGTTACTCGCCGAGTAGCTAAAGAGATGGAGGCTCGTGAAGCCGCCAGGATCCTTGAACCCCTGAATGAGAATGGGATGAAGCTAAAGCGAGAACAAGGAAAAGGAAAATGGAGGAAATTAAAAGTTAGGGAGATGGAGGAAACGGAAATGAAACCAGAAATTGTATTTTCTATGTGATTAACCGTAAATTTTATTTAATACCGTTAGTGATCTCGCATCACTTAGAAATCTCATCGAGTATTACATTGTTGTGTTATAAGAAGATACCTAACACACGATCTGGAGAATCTATGACTCACGAGAAGATTGAAGACTTGGTTACTCGCCAAGTAGCTGAAGAGATGAAGGCTCGTGAAGCCGCAATGAACCTTGAACCCATGAATGAGAATGGGGATGAATAAGAAGGTGGAAATGGAGGTAACGGAGGAAATGGAAATGGAGGTAACGGAGGAAATGGAAATGGAGGAAACGGAGGAAATGGAAATGGAGGAAACGGAGAAAACAGAAATGAAGGAAATGGACACAGGAATGGAAACCATGACATGAATTATAGAGGTTTCATGCCAGTGGCTCGAGAGTGCACTTTCCAAGACTTTTTGAAGTGTAAGCCACAAAATTTCTTGGGAACCGAAGGTGTTGT
Source organism: Tanacetum coccineum (assembly GCA_026074375.1). Taxonomy (NCBI): domain Eukaryota; kingdom Viridiplantae; phylum Streptophyta; class Magnoliopsida; order Asterales; family Asteraceae; genus Tanacetum; species Tanacetum coccineum. The sequence goes on along the minus strand of BQNB010085400.1, from coordinate 6,800 downwards.
TGGATTGACCCGCTGGTTTGAGAAAATGGAGACTGTGTTCCATATCAGTAATTGTCCACCAAAGTATCAAGTGAAATATGCTTCATGCACACTACAGGACAGTGCTTTGACTTGGTGGAACTCTAATAAGAGAACCATTGGTGTTGAGGCTGCATATGTCATGAATTAGGTTGAACTGATGAAGTTGATGGCCAGAGCTTATACGGATGGGAACAATGAAAGAAAGGGGTATGCTGGGTCACTACCCTACTGCAATAAGTACAGGTTGCACCATGAAGGGTTGTGTATTATGAGGTGTGGAAACTGTAAGAAGGTTGGACATCAGACTAGGGATTGTAGGGCTGCTAATGCTCCAAACACTCAGAGGGCTCCAGTTGGAAATCAGCAGGGGATTATTTGTTATGAGTGTGGAAGACCAGAACATTTCAGGAGGGATTGTCCTAAGTTGAGGAATCAGAACCGTGGAAACCAGACAAAAAACAAGAATGGAAACAAGACTGGAAACCAGACTGGAGGTAACGAAGCTACGGCGAAAGCTTACACCATTGGTGGAGGAGGAACAAACCCTGATTCCAACGTTGTCACGGGTACGTTCCTTCTTAATAACTGTTATGCTTCTATGTTATTCGATTCGGGTGCCGATAGAAGTTTTGTGTCGACTACCTTTAGTGCTTTGCTTGATGTTGCACCAACCACTTTAGACACTAGTTATGCCGTAGAACTTGCCGATGGAAGAATTTTAGAAACAAATATTATTCTTAGAGGTTGCACGTTAGGATTATTAGGTCATTCGTTCGACATAGATCTAATGCCCGTAGAGCTTGGTAGTTTTGACGTCATCATTGGTATGGATTGGTTGGCGAAGTACCACGCGTTGATCGTTTGTGACGAGAAGGTTGTTCGTATTCCTTATGGAAATGAGGTGTTGATAATCCGAGGTGATAATTGCGACAGCGGAAGTAAGTTGAATATCATATCGTGCACGAAGACCCAAAAGTATATTGAGAAAGGATGTCAAGTTTATCTGGCACAAGTTACGTCCAAGAAAGCTGAGGATAAGTCGGAGGAGAGGCGACTTGAGGATGTGCCAATCGTACGGGAATTTCCAGAAGTCTTTCCAGAAGATTTGCCTGGATTACCGCCTGCTCGACAAGTTGAATTTCAAATCGACTTAGTCCCTGGTGCTGCACCTGTAGCACGAGCACCGTATCGATTAGCACCAGCCGAAATGCAAGAGTTGTCTACTCAGTTGCAAGAACTTTCTGACAGAGGATTTATAAGGCCGAGTTCCTCACCTTGGGGAGCACCAGTTTTGTTTGTCAAGAAGAAAGATGGTTCTTTTCGGATGTGTATCGACTATCGTGAACTGAACAAGCTTACTGTGAAGAACCGATACCCACTTCCGAGAATCGACGATTTGTTTGATCAATTGCAAGGATCAAGAGTCTACTCTAAGATCGACCTGAGATCTGGTTATCATCAACTCAGAGTTCGTGAGGAAGACATTTCAAAGACAGCATTTAGGACTCGCTATGGTCACTACGAGTTCCAAGTAATGCCGTTTGGTTTGACTAACGCACCAGCAGTTTTCATGGACTTGATGAATAGGGTGTGCAAACCATATCTGGATAGATTCGTGATTGTATTCATCGATGATATTTTGATCTACTCCAAAAGCAGAAAGGAGCATGAAGGACATCTTAAGTTGATCTTGAATTTATTGAAGAAGGAAGAATTGTACGCCAAGTTCTCAAAGTGTGAGTTTTGGCTGTCGAAGGTACAATTTCTTGGTCACGTGATTGATAGTGAAGGCATTCACGTTGATCCCGCAAAGATTGAGGCAATCAAGGATTGGGCGTCACCCAAGACACCCACCGAGATTCGTCAATTCTTAGGTTTAGCTGGTTACTACCGACGATTTATCGAAGGCTTTTCAAAAATCGCTAGACCTATGACAAAGTTGACTCAGAAAAGCATGAAGTTTGAATGGGGAGAAAAGGCAAAAGCTGCATTCCAGTTGTTGAAGCAAAAGTTGTGTGGTACGCTGATTTTGGCATTACCAGAGGGAAGTGAGAACTTCATGGTATATTGCGATGCTTCACATAAAGGGTTGGGCGCAGTTTTGATACAGAGAGAGAAGGTCATAGCTTACCCATCCTGCCAACTTAAGGTTCACGAGAAGAACTATACACCACGACTAAGAGCTTGGCTGCCAGTAGTGTTTGCCCTGATAAATGTGGAGACATTATCAATGTATGGTACCCAAGGTGCATTTGATGATTCACCGATCATAAGTGTTTGCAACACTATACTCGGACCAGGAAGGATGCTGAATATGAGGTAAGGACATTTGGTTAGAATTGTTGAACGACCTCACTCGAACTGTGAGATCCGATACCACCCAGGAAAGGCGAACGTGGTGGCTGATGCCCTGAGTCGAAAGGAAAGAAGCAAGCCGCTACGAGTTCGAGCCTTTTGGTTATGACTATAGGGTTAAACCTTCCTAAGCAGATTTTTGATTGTGCTCCAATGGAGCCAGGAGGAAGAGAACTTCATCAACGAAGATTTGCGTGGCATGATTAACAAGTTAGAACCTCGCGCTGACGGAATGTTATGCTTAAACAATCAAAGTTGGATTTCGTGTCTTGGTGATTTAAGGGCCTTGATTATGCATGAGTCGCATAAGTCGAAGTATTCCATCCACCCTGGATCGGATAAGATGTATCAGGACTTGAAAAAGTTATATTGGTGGCCTAACATGAAAGAAGAGTTTGCCACTTTATGTCAGCATGGGTTTACAGTGTAAAGGTTAAGATAAGGAATTTCAGAAACATTGGTTTGTTGGTTCAACCAGAGATCCCACAATGGAAATGGGAGAACATAACAATGGACTTTGTGACTAAACTACCGAGAACAACGGCTGGGCAAGACACGATTTGGGTAATCGTTGATCGTCTCACTAAATCTGCTCATTTCTTGCCTATGAGAGAAGATGACACGTTAGAAAAATTAATGAGACAATACTTGAAGGAAGTAGTCTCAAAGCATAGAGTGCCGGTTTTGATCATCTCTGATCGCGATGGGAAATTTACTTCACATTTTTGGAAGTCACTACATAAAGCATTAGGTACTCGATTGGATATGAGTATAGCCTACCATCTAGAGACCGATGGTCAGAGTGAGAAAACCATTCAAACGTTGGAGGATATGTTACGTGCCTGTGTACTCGAACTTGAAAAGGTTAGGATAACACTCTAGTTGGTAGAATTTTCGTATAACAACAGTTACCATACCAGCATTAAGGCTGCTCCATTTGAGGCATTGTATGGGCGCAAGTGTCGATCACCCATCTGTTGGGCTGAAGTTGGGGACAGTCAGCTCACTGGCCCAGAGATCATCCACGAGACAACCGAGAGAATAGTTTAAATCAAGAGCCATATCCAAGCCGCCCGTGATCGTCAAAAGAGTTATGCCGATGTAAGACGAAAACCTCTTGAGTTTCAAGTAGGAGATAAGGTCATGCTGAAAGTATCTCCTTGGAAAGGAGTGATACGTTTCGGCAAACGGGGAAAGCTGAACCCTCGTTACATTGGACCTTTTAAGATCATTGCCAAAGTAGGAACCGTTGCCTATAGTCTAGAACTTCCAGAGAAGTTGAGTAGAGTTCATAGTACGTTTCACGTCTCGAAATTGAAGAAATGCATAGCTGATGAACCGCTTGCTATACCATAGGATGAGATCCAAGTTGACGACAAATTGAACTTCATTGAAGAACCTGTCGAGATTATGGACCGTGAGGTCAAGCATCTAAAGCAGAGTCGTATTCTGATTGTCAAAGTGCGCTAGAACTCCAAGAGAGGTCCTGAGTTCACCTAGGAGAGTGAAGACCAAATTCAAAAGAAATACCCGCATCTTTTCACCAACTCTGCACCCGCCGCAGAGGTTGCGTCCTAAGCTTTGAGGACAAAGCTTCTTTAACGGGGAAAGAATGTGACAACCCGAGAATTTCTGTTCAATAAGTTATCCGTTTCCGTGTAGTAATTTGAATTTTTAAATGTTTCGTTTAGCTTTACCGTTTAACCGGGAAATTGTTTCGTTGTTATCTGAGAATCGTCTCCGGGAGCGAACCGGGACACCAAACGTTGTAGTATTTTGGAAATATCTGCGTTTTTATGTTTTTAAGCAATATTTAAAATTTCGTAATTTTTCGTGATACCGTTACTCGTTTCGTTACTTACGTGCTTCGCATTTAATTTATACTTATACATGTGCATGCAAAGTCTTGGAAATTAATTCACAAAGAGCACTAGTGATCCTAGAAAGTGGGAAAAATATTTTGGTCCCCCTTTGGCCTATACATAACCGGTTACAACATACATGCATGCATAGGATTCATTTTTTTGAATTTTGCTACAAGTTAACTAGTCAAACCAACTTCCTACTTAAGGGCTTGCACCATGTCCTTGCTAAACTCCCATTTGAGGATCAAATTGGTCCCCTTGTGCCTTGTCCTCTCCTAACCCATGGCACACACTAGTGTGTGTGTGTGTGTGTGTGATTTTTGTGTTATACATAAACCCTTAACCTCATTTCTCATTTCATTCACACACATACACTTTACATTTACACTCTCTTTCTCTTTTTCTTCCTCTCTTTGCCGAACCAAAACACACACCCAAATCCCTTCATTTTTAATCTTTGATCATCCACTTGAAGATATATTGTTCGTGTTGATTGTTAGTTCATCCGGGTAATTTGTAAAACAACGTTTGATGTTGTTTTGATTTCTATCCACCTTTCGTCGCGTGTTTCTTTGTTCGTCATCTTTACTTTCAAAAATAAGTTGTACTTTTACATTCGTATGATCATCCCGAACAAGGTGTACAAAGCGGATCGTTGTGAAAATCATTATCTAGTTTTCTATAAAACTACAAGTCTCAAAGTTTAATATATTTCTTTATAAATGGAAGAAAATAAAAAGTAGTTGTACTTTTGCATTTAAAAGTTCATTATGACTATGTTGATATATATATTGCTATTGCTACGGCTATATCGTTTACTTAAAGATTTATCGTATGTTGAGTTAAATATCGTTGGCGAAAAGATTAAGTAGATGTTGGATTTGTTGTAAGCGTAAGTTGAATATCGAAGAGGTTTAGGTTTAAAACGGACTTGTTGCGATATTTGAGGTGTTGTCGAAAATATACCGGATATACTTGCGAGCCAATAAAAGATGTACTTTGTAAAATAGATAGTTTCACGAGTCAAGGTTGATAAAAATGGAAAGTCTATATTTTTAGAAAGGTCATGCCGAAATTTCGTAAACTTTATAAAAGCGTCGAAAATATATTTTTATTATCAAATTTATGATAAAATGTAGAAAAATGTAAGTGTCGAGTTTAGGTCAACATTTTTAGTTATCGAGTCAACGTCAAAGTGTCGGGACACTAAAAGACGAAATACACTAAGAGACGAAATACCACTTAAGGACCAACAATTACACTAAGGACGAAAATACACTAAAAGGGACAACTTACCACTAAAAGACGAAAATACAATAAAAGACGAATGACTAAAGATGAAGACACTAAAAACAAATACACTAAAAGGGACAAAGATTCACTAAAAGATGAAATATTTTTAAGATGTTTTGAAGTGTCGAGACTGTCAATCTTATAACTTCGAATGTACGGTTTTAAAAAGGGATACGCCGTGTCTACTCGTGCTCGGATGATCAGTTCTTGCGTTAAGCGTTATTCTTTGTACATCTATACTTAATCGAAACTATATGATTGGTTCGGGCTAGAACCGTGAGATTCCTTTTCCTTGATTGATTTCCTTTTGATCCCACTTAACCCAGTATAAGTGAGTTTCATAGACATACTCTTTTACTCGTTTTGACTAAATGTTTTATAACTTGGGGTGAGAAACATTGCTTGCTTTTAAAAGACACAAGTACTTTGCGTGAGATTTTCCCTGTTTACGTGTTGCCTAAGTAGCGTTTTTATTGTTCTTGTTTATTCCGCTGCGTATTAATGTTATTCGTAAAACTAATCCTAGATGGGCTAAACGATTCTCAACAAGTCGCATAAGTCGAAGTATTCCATCCACCCTGGATCGGATAAGATGTATCAGGACTTGAAGAAGTTATATTGGGACTAATTATCCCTATCCGGGTGAGTAGCTCTCACTACCCACGGGGCGCCCGATAAACGGATATATGTCATGTCGTACTGGTTAGGTTGTCTTTGGTCAGACACCTAGAAGTGCAACGTAAATACCTTTTTATGTGAAGTTGTATCTGTTATAACTGTCGCATACGTGTTGATATATTGTGGTCCACTATAATAACGTTTGAACTAAACCTATGAATTCACTCAACTTTATGTTGACGTTTTAAGCATGTTTTCTCAGGTGCTTAGCATGGATGCTGTTGATTGACTTATGTGAAGTCTATATGCCTGTACCGGTTTACCAGAGATTTATCTATGTTTTAAATACCGTTGTTGAAACTTATTTAAGCTTCCGCATTTTTAACTTTGAATCTTTTAAATTTTATTAATGTAAAACTTATTATTATTATTTTAATCTATGCAACGGTGTTTATTTTCAAAACGTACCCTTAGAGGTCGTTCTTTATGCTTTGTACTTGAGATGCGCAATCAAGTCACGCCTCCGGACACGTGTTCCGTCCAGGCCCCGTCTGGGGGTGTGACATTTATAGCCCCATGTTTTACTTGTTTTACATATATTTTTGGGGTGAGAACATGCTTGTTTGCAAATTCATTCACATGATTGAC
>BQNB010085399.1:0-28485 GCA_026074375.1 Tanacetum coccineum | reverse complement strand
GAGTGTTTTCATTTTCTTATTTCATGAGGTGTTTAGTTGTGTGCTAGTAATGAAACAAAAAGTTGCTTTAAGGAAAAATCTTAAACCATGGTTTGAGGACAAGTAGGATTCAAGTGTGAGGATATTTGATGACATCAAATAACGTCTATTTTATAGCATTATTTATCCCGTCTTAATTGCTCGTTTTACATTCTTTTATATAAGAATTAATACTTAATTGATTATATTTATTATTGAAGTAAATTTCGAGCATATGGTGAAAGTTAGTGAAAAGCCACACATTTTGAAGCTTAAACGATGAATTAAAATAAAATATCGAAGAATGAAAGATTTGAATACGTCGCAATGTTTTTGTCATAACTTCTTCGTCCAAATTCCATTTTAGGTGATTCAAAAGGACACGTAAAGAGAATAAATATATCTTTATTTTTATGTGATAAAATATCTGAAAATATAGAGTTGGTTTGTGATTTTATCTGCTGGAAACTGAATTCATGCAACAAACTATACAACGGGCCTATGTTTTTTTAATTCACAAGCTAATGAAACAAGAAAAAAGAGAGCCCCATTGTGTCTTGTCCTTGGGCCTGGTCATGCAAGTAAAAACAAAGAAAAGCCCAAAGGCTTGGGCCTTGTTGACGTGGGGAAGAAACAAGGGTTAACCCCTTTTTGTTATTTAAATACCATTCGTCCCAGGGATAGAAAGCACTTTTGATGAATATACAAATTCGTCTTAGGCGACACATCAGACGAAACAATATGCTAGAAGAAAAAGAAGAAGAATAAAAGGTTTTCGCGAAGCGGCTCAATCAATGAGAAAACTCTTGTAATTTTTACACTTCATTATATGCGTTCGGTTAGCATTATGTTTAATCGTTCATCTATGATTTCGTGTATTGTTACAATGACTATCGGCTAATACCTTTAGGTATTAGCCATGTTTATGATAATATAATGTTTTGATTTGTCTTTATATCGTTCGTTCTTTATTTGTTGTATGTTAATTATGTTTATCTCTTCGTACCATTTATGTACTTAATTATATTTATTTATTTTTTCTATCATTCAACTAGATCTAGTCCTACATATTTAATGCGCTGCAACTTTGGTGTTGTTTGGGCGTATGCTAAGAGTCCGGGATAGAAACATATAAATATAGTTTCCTAGATAAATTATAATTAACGGTGTGAGCTTTATGCGGGTTTAGGTTAATTGTGACAGGATTAACTAGCGACAAACCTTGAGTCTAGGGAGAAGATCCACCTAAATTCAGAATGATATACCACCAACGAATTAATACAATTATTGCACGAATAGACAATCAAGGCACATTATTAGATTAAACTGGTTAATACGTTTTCTTCACGTTTGACCACATCTCAATCTTTTGTTAATCACTTGTGTGCTTTATTTGTCATAAACTTAAGATAATTAGAATTAAACTCGTGCCAGTCTCTCAGGCTGAAAACCTCCCTTTTTGCATTCTTTTAGGTTTAATTAGATTTAATTAGGTTAGATTAGTACTAAACTTAGGTAAATAAAAAACCAGTAGAATTAAGAGTTAACTTCCACTCTCGATGATCGACACCCTACTTACCAACGAAGCTACATCTTGACCCGGTACACTGCCCGTTAGAGTGTTGTTTTTAGGTATAGTCGGCATAAAATAAATAGTAAAACTCGATACATAAAATACCTACTCACAACGACACATCAAGTTTTTGGCGCCGTTGCCGGGGAGTGTGATTGTTTAATTTCTTGTTTTTATTGGTATTTTTAGTATATTTTTTTAATATAGATTTAGTTTGTTTTTCTACTGTCTGCTGTTATTTATTGAATACGGGGTATCCATTTTCTTTGAATATAGCGTATTCGACATCAAACATCGATACAGCATATCCAATGTACCGAATACGATGTATCGACTGTCTCATACATCAGCAATTTTAGTTAACTTTCTCGTTTAGTTTTCTAGAATAGTTTTACTTCGAGTTATGTCTTACTTTTCAGGAACAACGTCCAGACTTCGTCCATATCACTTCACTTATCCAGAAAGAGAATTGACAATGGAAGAAATATTGCACAAATTTATCGATGAGGGAAAACGTGAACATGAAGAGATGAGTGCATTCATTAATGATTTCAAAACAACTAATGAAATCTTGTTTAAAGAACGGGACAATTCATTAATCGAGCTCAGGTTTGAGGTACAAAAGTTGTTGAGAATAATCGAGAGTCCTCCGACATCAAATTGTGAAATTAAAGGAGTAACCACTAGAGGTGGAAAAACAAAAACTCAAGACGTTCAAAAGGACGACACCAACATGAATGGCGAAGAACCTCCAGAGGAAGCTCGTGATAAACTATTTGAATCAAATGAAGTCCTTATGGAGAATCAACCTCAGGGAACCAATGCACCTATTGTTCAACAATCGATTAGGGAACAAACGCCATCGATTCCTTTTCCCAAAAGATTAAGGAAAGAAAATGATGAAGCTCAGCAACAAATTTTTTTAGAAAATCTAAAACAACTCCACGTTAATATTCATAAATATAAAGCCCATTTTCACTTAACAGAGTTAGCCTAACATCCTTTTTCATACTAACTATCGTTACACCACAAGGACCACTCTTGCAATACCTTAAATTCACCTTGAGGGGCCAAACCTGGCAAGTCCCCCAAACAATAACACCACAAAGGATGTTCATTGCAAACAACACATACAAGATGAAGGACTAAATTTGCCAATCCACCAAACTTTACCCTGCACCAGTTAAACAAACACACCCTTCCCGCCAAAACCATTTTGGCACTATTCCACTGTCTTTTTCACTTTAAACCTGCAACTACACAACAAAACATCACCATTCACTTAAACCCTACCCCAAGAAGTCAATGCCAAGTTGGCAATCCCCTTTATGTCCATTGGCTGATGAAAAAGAAGGGTTAAGATCAAAGGGATTGGGCACCAAGTAACTTCAATAGCCAAGATTGATTTTGAAGACTTACTCACACAACAAACACAAATGCTTGAAGCCTCTCAGTAAACTAGCACAAGTGAAGCTCAAGACCTTATAGAATTTTAGTATAAATATAGGACAGTTTGTAGCTTGTTTCCCTTTGTCGAATTTCTGTTAAGTCCATTATTGTATTAACAAAATTTGTACCACTTTTAATACTGTCATTTAAATTACTTGTCATTTAATTTACTGTCTTTTAAATTATTGCATTGTAATTTTTCTTAAGTTAATGAAATTTCAAGTTTTTCTTTAATCATTGTCATTTACATTTCTTGTCTTTCAAATACTGTTTTAAGCTCTTGTATAAGCCTTTGAACCATCAAAAGCATACATAAAAGCCTGTTTTAAATTATGTCTTAAAATTTTTAAGAAAACTAAAAAAATCACAAAAGAACTGTCAAAGAGTTGAGCAGATAAATTATGGATGGCCTTGGGTTAGTGCTTCTTGGGAAGCTATAGGATTGGTTTTGAGAGCTTATTCCCTTGCCCAAAGCTTGGACTCTTGTAAGCTCACCTTTTCAAATTTTGGCTTATTTACTGTTCATAAGCTTATTGTTGCTTTTTACTGCTTAATCTTGCTTAATATTGTTGTTTATGCTTGTTTATGTTTGTTATTTGCTTTTGTGTCCTTTGTTTAAGTTTTATGTTAAAATTGACTTATTTGCCTTTGAATCTGCTTATTTTAGTTTGCTTAATTTAGTGCTTATTCTTGTGCTTTTATTACTACTTATTGCTTATTAGTTATTGCTTTCTATCTGTCTTTAAATTTCTTTGCTTAAATCTTGGTAAATCAAGCTTGAATTTGATTTTAAAACTTAAAGGGGTGTTTGGCATAAGGTGCCAAAGTGGGTCAAAACTGGATTAAAAAAACTTGTGGGTCATTTAGCAATCTTTTTCAAGCTTTCTTGAGTCACTTTCAATCTGTTTTCAAAGGTTTAAGGTTTGAATGTTTGTTTTTGAGCATTTTCTAAAAGCTTTTTAAAACTGTTGTGACAGAACAGTTGCATATAGCTTATTTGATTTTGTTTTCAAAACCAGTTTATAAGTGTTGTTTTTGTGTTCTTTTAAGTGTCTTAATGCAGTAGCATAGAGTCCTTTTGGTTTACTTTGGTGTTAGTCAAATATGTTAAGCATATATTTTTTGTTCTAAAGGTCCAATTTTCATTTTCAAATTTAAATTAGCAAAAATAGTTTTTAGCTTTTGAAATTTTGAGCATAAGAGTCAAACTCCATCTCTTTTAACTTGTTTTGCATTTTGGATTTTATTTTCTAGCTTATTTTTAAGCCTGCTATAGCCTAGTTGTCTTTTTAGAAAAAACAAAAAAGTGGTAAACCTTTGTAAACAACCTTTTTCCTTCACCTTTTTAGTAGCTTAATTTTATTTCAAACCTTTTTTACTTTTCATTTTTAGATAGCCCATAAGCTAGGCTTTAAGCTCATATAAGTTATATAGCCATAAGGTTCCTTATTGGTGCTTATAAATAAGCCCAAAAGTACCCCTTGGGCTGTTTGAGTGATAGTTTAGCCATTTAGCTTATTTGATTTTTATAGCTTATCTGTTAGCTTAACTTCCTTGGCTTATTTTTGTTAGATTTGCTTAATGGGTGTAGTAGCTTATTTGTTTTAGCTTTTCTTTGATTTTCATTTGCTTATTTGTCAAGAAAAAGCCCAATAGTTAGCTTATTTTGCCCTTAGTGTAAAAAAACCAAGTTTTGTCACATTTTGTTTGGCTTATAGCTGGCTTATTTGTGAGTTTTACAAAAAGTTATTTTTATTAAAGTTGGTCATTTTAGTGTGTTTAATAAGTGTGTAAAAGAATTTTTTTAAATAATTTGCAAAAAGGGAGGCCAAGGATTCGAACCCTGGACCTCCCCTTTAACACATAGTCGTCCCACACTCTCACACACTTAACCAACGGCACCAGTAGGGCTATCTGTTAGCCCTACTCACCTTTTATTTCTTATATTCATTTTAGCCAATTAAGCTACCAGCCATTTGTAGCTTATTTTTGGCTTATTTTTAAGCCATTTTTCAAAGCTCTTATTTTTTTTGCATCCAGCATAGCTTAAACAACTTTTCTGCATTTTTTCATATTTTTCCCAATTTATTTAGTATTTTTTTATCAAATTTTCTTTTTAAAACTGTTTTTAATTCATAAAAAATTATTAAAAGTCAAAAAAATATAATTCTTTTTTTTTAATTTTATTTTATCATTTAGCACTTAGGAAAATTAAATTTGCTTTTGTAGGGTCAAAATTTCACAATTTCGTTTTTTAAAGAACAGGTTTGGATCCCGTTCTCGTTTTTAGGTTTAAATTCACTATTTGCTTTCGTTTTTAGGTTTTCTTTACTCGTTTTTGAATTTTATAGTAGAAATAGAGATACCAATTCAAATATTTGAACCATCAATCACGGCGATCACAAACGGTAATCATGCATTTTCAGTTAACTCCTCATTGGGAAACGACCCGGGGGAGGTTTTGATTTTCCTTTGGTCAAAAGGAAATTTTTGAGTCTTTCAGAATACGTATACTATAATTGAATTATAATTATTGATTATTATTATATATTTATATATTTATATTATATTTATACTATATTTATATTATATTTATATATAGTAAGAAATCTTTGGTTATCAGTGAGTAAAATCATAGGTAAACGAAATTGGTTCAAAGGTTGTGAGTAATGTTTTGAATTGATTCAATATAAACAAGTCAAAGGAGTGAAAACTAGGGGAGGAAAGATGAGTTGAAGCCATCCGTAGTAAAGAAATTAATGAAACTAGAATAAACAAGAATGAAACTTCTAGATTTGATCAAGATGTGCAGGAAAAACCGCATGATGATGATATGGAAAATAAATCTTCAAGTATTCCTGAAAGAACTACTAAACCATTAGAAAAATCACAACATTAATCTATTCCTTTCTCGAACCGGGTGAGAAAAGAAGAAGCACTGCAACGAAATTTTTTGGAGAATCTGAAACAACTCGATATTAGTATTCCTTTTATCAAAGCACTATTGCAAATACAAAAATACGCTAAATATCTGAAGAGTTTACAGACGAATAAATCAAGACTTGAAGAAGCTTGTACGAAGACAATGAACGAAAGGTACTTAGCTGTCTTGCTTAACGAACTACCATTAAAAGAAAAAGACCCAACGAGTTTCACTATCCCTTGTCAAGTATTAAAGAAACAAAAGGAAGCAGAAAACTTGGCCGCAGATCACTCATCTAGGTTAGAGAATCCGCATATGAAGGTGTTAACTGAGAGGGAAATTGCTGATAAATTCTCCGATGAGCATTTAATGGTGCTAAATTCCAAGTTTAAAGACGATGAACCATGGTATGCGGATTTTATTAATTATATGTTGGGAAAGGTCTGTTCCCCTAATTGGGACCTTTTGAAAAGAAAGAGATTTTCTCGCAATTCTAAGGACTACTTCTGGGGTAACCTTATGCATTTAAATTTGCGCTGCCAAAATATAATGAGAAGGATGTGTGGCTGGAACGAACCTTGAAATTCTGGCACATTATATTTCGGACTACAGGTAGGGACTTCATAGTGCTGTTTACCTCAAAGAAGGTTTACGAGTCCGGATTTTATAGGCTTAGTGTCTTTAGGATGTTAATGAGTACGTAAGATGATGTGATGCATGTCAAAGATCAGGAAACATATCTTCAAGGAACGAAATGCCTCAAAATAACATTCATGTATGCAAAGTCATTGATGTTTGGGGATTAGATTTTATGGGACCATTTCCCTAATCTAGAGGTAATAAATACATATCAGTAGCTGTCGATTATGTGTCCAAATAGGTCAAAGCTCAAGCATTACCTACGAATGACGCACGTGTTGTGGTTAAGTTTTTAAGAAGTTTATTTGCTAGGTTTAGAGTTCCTAAAGCTTTAATTAGTGATATAGGGACACATTTTTTTAATTCACATCTTGAAAAAACTTTACATAGATATGGTATGACTCACAAATTATCCAGGGCATATCACCCTCAATCTAATGGACAGACTGAAGTTACTAATAGGGCTATTAAGTGCATCCTAGAGAGATCAGTGGGGTACAATCCTAAAGATTGGTCGGAAAAACTTAGTGATGCATTATGGGCATTTAGGACGGCCTATAAAACACCGACAGGGTGTACACCTTTTAGATTAGTTTATGGGAAAGCATGCCATTTACCCGTAGAGATCAAGCATAAGGCACATTGGGCATTAAAACAATGTAATATGGATTTAACGCTTGCTAGTGAAAGTCGTCTTATGCAGCTTAATGAGTTAGCCGAATTGAGAGATGGTTCTTATAAGAATACTAGAATTTACAAAGAACGGACCAAGAAATGGCATGATTCTAGACTTCATTGTGATAAAGATTTTAAGGTAGGCGACAAGGTGCTACTTTATAATTCTGGTTTAAAGATGTACCCTGGAAAACTTAAATCGAAATGGAGCGGTCCAAACATATTAAAAACAATTGTATCCACAATGGTGTGCTACAGAAATCACTGACAAGGACGTGTTTAGCTTCAAAGTCAATGGACAACGATTGAAAAAATATTATGAAGGTGACATTGACAAGGAGGATGATGAGGTTATAAAGTTGGAGAATGACGCAACGAGACTGAAGGGAGTCTAACTTAAAGACTCTCAAAAAAACAAAAGTGTTTGCCGAGAGACAACCTATGATAGTTATTTAATTTTAATCAAGAGATCTTTGTAGTAGACCAAAACTGCTCAATATAAGAGACATAGATAGTTGGACTTACAGTTAAGGCATATCGGATTGGGTTAACATTCAGAAAGTCCACTATCTCATCAAAATCAGCATTCTTTATGGATTTTTCCAAGTAAGCAACCATGTTGTGTGAATCAACAAATTTTAGAGCCTCCATGAGTGATAATTGTTTGAAGTCGGTGATGAAATTGAGTTTTGGGTTTGTGATTGAGAGTATTTAAAGGATTAAGAACTTATTATGATCAAATACGCTTAAATAGGTAATATAGAAAACCTATAAGCGAAGTATTCCTTTTATAGACCAAAAATACCCTCAACGGTTGTAACTCCAACGGTAACCTAGCAGTAGTAAGTAGCTTGGCAGCATTAACTTTTGCCTGGCAACACTATCTTAGCCTAGCAGTATTAACTTTTTGCCTGGTAGTACTAACTTTTTGCCCAGCAGTACTAAGTAATGCCCAACAGCATTAACTTTTTGTTGGGTTTAAGAAGTTTCTACAACTTAGTGCTGCTACTTATACAAGTTACTACTGCTAGTTCTACTTAGTGCTGCTAATAAAGAATGCTAATGATTTAAGAAAATAGACTAAGTAGTTAGTACTATTAGTTATAAATAGTTAGTACTGCCAGTACATTGTTAGTACTGCCAGTATAGTTAGTGCTGTTAGTAGTAAGTTAGTACTGCTAGTTAGTACTGTTAGGAGATATGCATGAGTTATTATAGGAATAGATATGCATTATCTCTTCACACGTTTTGTAAGCCCATTAGGGTTTTCCTTGGTGTATAAAAGGAACCCTACGGCATTAGTTAGATATACAAGTTTCACAATCATTCATAGTTAGTAATCTGTAAGCTAGCAGATTAATAGTAATCAAAGTTCTGTTTTATTCATTGTTCTTCTTAGCAATATAAGTTAGTTTCCGCATAGCTTATATTGTTCATAGTCATTGTTTCTCTTGTAGTTAGTTTGGATCTATCCAGATTGGCTACCACCCTTAACAGGCTAGAAAGATCTATTAAGTCTGGGATCTACAAGTGGTATCAGAGCTTGTAGAGAAACTCTGAGTAAGAAGAACCCAAACACATCAGTTATAAATCTTTACCTTTCAGATCTATTCAATGGCAGGATCAGATGATGAAAATCCACCACCACCACCACCACAACAAACACCAACACAACAAGCCCCTCACACTGTGTCAACTAGGGGTGTTCGCGGGGCGGTTTGGTTCGGTTAGTTGGAAGATTTAAACTATCCGTCGCGGGGCGGGTAATTAATTTTACTATCCGTTGCTGAACCATACTAGGCGGGTAACCGGATATGCGGGTACCCGAAGTGAGCGGTTACCCGTGGTTCGGGTCACGGTTAACCGTTTTTGACGTTTAATAGAGTTTAACCAAGAGAAAGAAAAGAAAGGACCACCTTGCTTATGGCTCATTTTTTTTTTTTTTTTTTTTTTTTTTTTTTTTTTTTTTTTTTTTTTTTTTTTTTTTTTTTTTTTTTTTTTTTTTTTTTTTTCTTTTTTTTTTTTCCACACTTTTTTTTTTATCTTTTTTTTTTTTTTTTTCTTTTCTTTTTTTTTTTTTTATACCAGAAGACCATTTAGAAAATTTTCACAAGATGACTGATGCTAAAGATATATGGGATGCTATCAAATCTAGATTTGATGGCAATGATGAATCAAGAAGATGCAAAAATACATTCTGAAGCAACAATTTGAAGGCTTTTTTGTATCCAACTCAGAAGGATTGCACAAAGGTTATGACAGGTTTTAGAGTCTTCTAAGTCAACTTGAGATTCATGGTGCAGGTGTCTCCACTGAAGATGCCAATCAAAAGTTCCTTAGGTCTTTACATTCTTCCTGGTCCCAAGTATCCTTAGTCATGAGGACCAAGCCAGGAGTGGATAATCTTAGTATTGATGATCTCTATAACACTCTTAGGAGTCTTTGAGTCTGATATAAAAGGCTCTACTGTCAATCTTCTGTGCTCAGATGTTGCCTCTGTTTCTTCTTGAAAGCACTAGACATACTATGATGTTAGTACTGGCTTATGGGGTTTTACTTCTTCTGGACTACAACTCACAAACGAAAACTCTTATCATACACTGATGAACTATGTACTCATTCTTTGCTAATCAATCCGTGCGTCCAAAGTTGGATCATGAAAATAGGGAGCAGCTTGATGAGTATGATTTAGAAGAGATGGACTTGAAATGGCAAGTGGCCATGATTTCCATGAGATTGAAGAAGTTCTACGAGAAGACAGGGAGAAAGCTGCATTTTGATACCAAGGAACCAGTTAGATTTGACAAGACCAAAGTCAAATGCTACAATTGTCACAAGAAAGGGCATTTTGCTAGAGAGTGCAGATCAAAAGGGAACACTGGATATAAATTAAAAGACAATGGAAGGAGACCTGGAAAACAGGAGGAACCTAAAGCTTTGGTAACTCTTGATGGGGAAGGTGTTGATTGGACTGATCATGCAGAGGATGAACAAGAGAACTTTGCTTTGATGGCTTACAGCAATTCAGGCTCAGACACTGAGGTAACATCTTGTTCTAAAGAATGTGTGGAATCTTATGCTAAACTTAAAAAATTATATGATGAACAAAGGGAACAACTTGGTGATGCTAGTATAGAAATTCAAGCCTATACTCAAGCTTTAAAAAAGGTAGAGGCTCAATTAGTTACTCATCAGAAAAATCAACTTTGGTATGAGGAAAAGATTATATTTATGAAAATTGATTTAGATGATAAAACTGATGTGCTTACATATCATAAGATACGCATTAGTGAAGCTGTAAAAGAAAAAGAAGAATTAAAAACTAAACTTGAGAATTTTCAAAGTTCTTCTAAAGGCCTTAGTAAATTGCTAAACAGTCATATGAGTAAAAGGGACAAATCTGGACTTGGGTATGGAGATCAAGTACATGATAGGTGTATTATGTTATGAAAAATGAAGTTTTTTTAAAGTGTATTTGATAGCTAGGTCAAGTGATGTAGAAAGATAGTCCTGTGCATGATCGATTTGAAAAATGTTTAAGCATGCATGCTTCCCCCTCAAATGACAGGAAATTATATGCCTTCAGGACCTGATAGGGAAATAGATGATTCTATGTTCACATATGGTCCAAAACAGTCTAAAACTAGTGAATTTTGATACTCAAACCAGTAATTATGACTCTTATGAGTCAAATTCTAGTATAGAAACACTTGAATCCGTGTCTGAACCAGTTGTAGTTGAACCTAATGTTGTTAGTCAACCTAAAGTTTGGCATGATGCTCCTATCATAAAGGAGTATAAGTCAGACAGTGATGATGAATATGTGATTCAACCTTCAAAAGAACAGGAAAGACCTAGTTTTGCTTTTATTGATACTGTTAAGCATGTAAAAACTCCTAGGGAAACTGTTAAAGAACAAAACACATATAGTCTTAGTCCTAAAGCTAACAAGAGAGACTGGAATGGTTTAATGTCCAAAAGGTTATGTTTGGGATATGGGTTTACTAAAAAGGCATGTTTTATATGTGGCAGTTTTAGTCATCTTATTAAAGATTGTGATTTTCATGAGAAAAGAATGGCTAAAGAAGGGTAAAGGTACTGGTCAAGGGGAGAATAGACCAGTATGGAACAATGTGCAAAGATTGAATCACCAAAACAAGTTTGTTCCAACAGCAGCACTAACTAGAACTGGTAGAATTCCAGTTAATACTGCTAGCCACAATTTTAATAGTCAAGCAGTATCAACTAGTGCTGCTAGGAAAGTTAATGCTGTTAGACCCATTGTGAATGAAAACAGACCAAGAAATAATTTTTATAAGTCTCATTCACCTATCAGAATGCTATTTAATAGAACAACAGCACCAAGAACTAATTTTCCAAATTATAAAGTGAATACTGCTGGGGTCAAAGCAGTTAGTGCTGTTAGGGAGATAAGGGAAACTGCTGTTAAGCCCTCAGCAGGTTTTAATTGGAGACCCAAAAGACATTACTAGAACAAAGTCTCCAAATACAATGGTGGATAAAATTCTAGAAAATGTGTTACTTCTGAAGATCCACTAGGCAGACCCAAGCCCAAAATGGCTTGGGTCCCTAAGAGAAACTAATCTCTCTTATTTAATGTGCAGGATAATCCACAAAGAGCTTTAAAGAACAAAGGGATTGTTGATAGTGGATGTTCCAGGCACATGACTAGAAACAAGGCCTACCTTGCTGAATATCAAGACTATAATGGTAGCCATGTTGCTTTTGGAGGGTAAGTAAAGGGGTTACCTAACTGGTAAAGGTAACAATAAAACAGGAAAGTTAGATTTTTGAGTATGTGTGCTTTGTGAAAGAACTACAACATTTCAATCTCTTTTCTGTGTCACAGATGTGTGACAAGAAGAACAAGGTTCTCTTCACAGACACTGAATGTCTTGTGTTGTCTTCTGACTTTAAGTTGCCTGATGAAAATCAAGTATTACTTAGAATCCCTAGACAAAACAATATGTACAGTTTCAACATAGAGAACATTGTTCCTTCTGGAGGTTTAGCTTGTTTGATTGCAAAGGCCACATTTGATGAATCTAACAAATGGCATAGGAGGTTGGGTCATGTTAACTTTAAAAACTTAAACAAACTTGTAAAGGGAAACCTTGTAAGAGGTTTACCTTCAAAGATTTTTCAATATGGACCCCACACCTTGTGTTGCCTTGTCAGAAAGGAAAAGCAAACATAAGGCCTCCTATAAAGGCCCAAATCAGTGAGCTCTATTAGTCAGCCCTTACAGCTTTTACATATGGGCTTATTGGACCTACATCTGTAAGGAGCATAAACCATAAGACTTATTGCCTTGTTATCACTGATGATTTTAGCAGGTTAGGTGGGGTTCCTTCTAAGAACTAAGGATGAAACTAGTGGAATCCTTAAGGACTTTATAAGACAAATTGAGAACCAATTAAATCAAAAAGTTAAAACTATTAGATGTGATAATGGTACAGAATTCAAGAACAGGGACATTATTGAATTATGTGGGTCAAAAGGGATCAAGAGGGAATACAGTAATGCCAGAACTCCATAACAAAATGGAGTTGCTGAGAGAAAGAATAGGACCCTTATTGAGGCTGCTAGAATAATGCTAGCAGATTCATTTTTACCTAACACTTTTGGGCTGAAGCAGTTAGTACTGCTTGTTATGTCCTTAATAGGGTATTAGTTGACAAGCCTCAAAACAAGACACCTTATGAACTTATAACTGGTAAAATACCAATCATAAGCTATATAAGACCTTTTGGGTGCCATGTGACCATCTTGAATACCATTGACCATCTGGGCAAGTTTGAAGGGAAGTCTGATGAAGGGTTTTTAGTTGGGTATTCCCTAAATAGCAAGGCTTTTAGGGTATACAATTTAGAAACCAAGAGAGTTGAAGAAAACCTGCATATAACCTTTTTAGAAAATAAACCAAATGTTGCAGGGAAAGGACCTAATTGGCTGTTTGATCTTGATTATTTAACTGATTCAATGAATTATCAGCTGTGAGATCAGAGAATCAAGCTAACAAAACTGAAGGTTCCAAAAGAAGATAATCATAGTGCATGTAACAGATAATATTGATGCAGAAATTCTGAAAATGGAAGCTGAATCTGCTCAAGACTACTTTGTACTGCCAATATGGTCTTCTTATACTTCAACAGTCAAAAGCTCAGAAGCAAAGAATGAAGGTAAAAAGCCTAATAAGAATACTGGTTTAAAGACAAATGAGGAGCCAGTAGATCAGGAGGATCAAGCCTTTTTGGAGGAGCTTGAAAGGCTTAAAAGACAAGAAAATGAGGCTAATGATGCAGCTGAAGCTCTTAGAAAGGAGTTTGCTCAAGATACTGAGGATTTGCTTCTTCAAGCAGGAGCTGCTAGAGCTACCAGTACTAACACAGTTAATACTGCTAGCACACTAGTTGTCTGACAATCTTCAATGCTTTTTAGTACAGGTGACACATGATCTAATATCAAACAACTGACCAACGATGATTCTCTAAACCTGACTCTTGAGGATATTTATGACAATCTAAGTGATGGTATTTTTACCAATGCATCTTATGATGATGAGGGTGCAGTGGCTGACTTCACTAATTTAGAATCCACTGTGAATGTTAGTCCTATTCCCACTTCAAGGATACACTCTATTCATCCTACAACTCAAATTCTTGGAGATCCAAAGTCAGCAGTTCAGACAAGGAGCAAAGTACACAAAAGTTTTGGAGCCCATGCTTTTGTAAGTTATATTCAAAAGCAGAGAAGAAATAATCACAAGGATTTCCAGCATTGTTTATTTGCTTGCTTCCTATCTCAAATTGAACCTAAGAAGATATCTGAAGCCTTTGAAGATGAAAGTTGGGTTGATGCTATACAGGAAGAACTGTTGCAATTCAAGATTCAAAAGGTATGGATTCTTGTAGATTTGCCTTATGGGAAGAAGGCAATTGGGACTAAATGGGTCTACAGGAATAAGAAGGATGAAAGAGGTGTTGTGGTTAGAAATAAGGCAAGGTTGGTTGCCCAGGGACATAGACAAGAGGAAGGGATAGACTATAATGAGGTTTTTGCTCTGTGCTAGAATTGAAGCCATTAGGATCTTTTTGGCCTTTGCTTCTTATATGAGATTCATAGTTTATCAAATGGATGTGAAGAGTGCCTTCTTGTATGGAAAAATTGATGAGGAGGTTTATGTGTCTCAACCTCCAGGTTTTATAGATCCTAAGTCCCAAAGAAGGTTACAATGGTTGTGAAAGCTTTGTTGGTTTACACAAGGTCCCAGATCCTGTTGCTACTTTATCTACTTTCTTGTTTGAAGAGTAGATACAGAAGAGGAACATTGACAAGGACTCTTTTTATATGAAGGACAAAATTGATATCCATGTTAGTACAGGCTTTATGTGGATGATTTATTTTTGTTCTACAAAGAGGTCTTGGTGTGATGAAATCTAAGGCATTGATGAGAGTAGATTTCAGATGAGTTCTATGGGAGACGGCACCTTCTTTCTTGGATTACAAGTCAAACAGAAAGAAGATGGTATTTTTATAAGTCAAGATAAGTATGTTGCAGAGATCCTGAAGAAATTTGATTTTGCTAGAGTGCAGACTGCCAGTACTCTAATTGAGACCCAGAAGTCTTTGACCAAGGTGAAGAAGTGCTATATGGTGTACATCTCTATAGATCCATGATTGGCTCTTTTAATGTATTTGACTGCATCTATAGGACTGATATTATGTTTGCCAGTGTGTGCTCTTATTCTAGGTTTAAGTAACTCTAAAGACCTCCCATCTTAATGCTGTGAAGAGAATCTTTAGGTACCTAAAGGGCAAACCCAAACTGGGCCTTTGGTATCCTAGAGTGTCATCATTTGATATAGAAGCCTACTCAAAGAGTGACTATGCTAGAGCAAATCTTGACAGGAAATCCACAAATAGGAGGTTGTCAATTTCTTGGCAGGAGACTTATTTCAGGCAGTGACAAGATGCAGACAATTGTGGCTACTTTCTACTACAGAGCAGATATGTTGCTGCTGCCAACTGCTGTGGGGAGTATTGTGGATTCAAAATCTAATTGTTAGACTATGGGTTTCAATTTTATGAAACACAAAGATCTACATGGATTATGAGAGTATTATATCCATTTATAAAGAACCTAGTATTTCATTCCAAAAACAAAGATATTGAGATTAGGCACAACTTCATTAGGGATGCTTATGAGAAGAAGCTTATCCGGGTGCTAAAGATCCACACTAATGACAATGTAGCTGATATTTTAACAAAGCTTTTGATGTTAGCATGTTCAATTTTTGATTGTTACATTAGATGATCAATCTTAGAAGCATTAGTTCATGGGGAGGCAAGTTTGCAAAGTTACCTTGTGTATAGATTTGAAAATGATCTTGTTTGCAAATGGATTCAAGTTGATTAGATGATTATTTGGAATTCATTATTCTCATTTGGAATGGGATTGAAGTATACATATCGGTACTAAGCTTAGTTAATAACTACTAAAGAAACTTGTTCTGATGGTACAAAAAGTTACTTACTGCTAGGTTGGTTAGTACTGCTCAAAAGGATGTTTCAGGATGGTTTGTGCTTGGATTAGGTAAAAGGATGCTATTTGGATTGGTCTTGAGTGATAAAAATGGTTAGCTAATCAAGTAGTGCTACAGGCCAAAGCAGTACTGCTTGTTACCGTTACTGCCAGGCAAAGATAGTGCTGCCAGGCAAAAGTTTGTGCTCCTTGTTACCGTTACTACTGTTTGAGAGTATAACAGATTTTCATTAATTAATTATAACCGTTGAGATATTTTCATCAACAACTTGCGTATAGGGGTCTATGAATTGAAATTTTTTGATCTTTCCTTCTATAATACTCTTTCCTTAAGATAAAGGATCAAGTTTACTAGCTCGGTCATATCAAAACCCTAAGCTAATCTCTACAAAAATCTCAATTTTAACTTTACCAACCTTTTTCTCATAACCAAACCAATCCCAGAGGTACTCATGGCTTGATTTAAAGTTTGACGATCAAAACATATGGTTCGCTGGTTTGGAAAAGAGTGAAAAGAAATACAGCGTTTCATCAGATAGTTGGATTTTCCTTATCTACATGCTCCTATAACTATGCTATCACTGTAAGTCCTACTTATTTATGTTCTTACATTTGTCTGTTTTGGAATATGCTAGTTTCCAAAACTGCTCAATTCTGTGAAGAAAATACATGCCATAGTTAATGACCAGGGCGTGGTAATATCAGATCATCAGTATAAGGGAGTTGATCTTCTTTTGTTTTATGATGAGGATGGTATTACTTGCCTTACAAATGATGAAATTTTTAAAAATCTTGCATTGATGGGGTATGAACAACTTTCAACAAAACTTACTTTTCAAAATGGTTCATTCTCCTCCACAATGTAAATTTTCTTGTGTGACATACCATTCTTCATTGCATAAGTTCAAAATCAACTGCTTGGAATGAGTTTTTAACTAATTTGGCTTCAGCAGTTATATGTTTGGCAAAGGGTCAAAAATTTAATTTTTCTAAATTAATTTTTAATGGTATGTTGAGAAACTTGGATCCTAAGAAGTTTTTAATGTATCCAAGGTTTTTACAACTCTTTTTGAATAATCAACTTAAAGCTTATCAAACCTTGTAAGATACATATGATGTTACACCAGCTCACACTCAAAAGGTTTTCTCAAACATGTCCAGGAAAGGTGTAAAGTTTTCAGGAAAAGTCACTCCACTTTTTAATTTTATGTTGGTGCCACACCAAGCACCTGAAGGTGAAGGTTCAGAACAACCCACTGAACCCCAACCAACACCCTCTCTTACTCACCCTATCATCTAGCCATGACACTACACAAGACTCTATAGACTCTTTAGAAGACACTAATGGGAGTGAAGGGACTCAGGTTCAGTCATCCCATGATAGTCCTCTTTCAGGTGATCACACATCTGAAAAAGCTGAGGGTGGTTTGAACCTAGAAGAGTTATTTATTCTATGCACTAACTTATCCAACAGGGTTCTTGCTTTGGAAACTTCCAAGGATGCTCAGGCTGCAGAGATCCTTAAATTGAAGGATCAAATCAAGAAGTTGAAAAGGAAGTGTAAGCCAAGCATCTCACACCACAAGGCATGGTTAAAGAGTGTGAAAAGGTTATAAATGAAGAAAAGGTTTGGAAGGAAGGAGTCTGTATCCAAACAGGGGAGGAAAAATGCCAAACCTGAACCAACTTTGGATGCCTTTGATGATCTTGATGCTGATGGTAGGGATTACATAGAAACAGAGGATGTTGTAAAAGAAGGGAGGCAAAGTAATAAAACTGAGGAGCTTAACAAGGGCAGTGGTGAGAAAGGAGGAAGTACTGAAGAACTAGTTAGTACTGCTGTACCTAAAACAGTTAGTACTGCTAGGCCAGAACTTAGTACTGCTAGGCCAGATGTTAATGCTGCTAGACAAGAAGATAGTGTTGTTGAGCCTAGAACTCCTCCTACAAAAACAAGTATATTTGATGATGAAGATATCACCATGGCTCAAACTTTGATTAAGATGAAAGAAGAGAAAGCTAAGGAAAAAGGAGTGTCAATTAAAGATATTGAAGATTCTTCAAGACCTGCAAGATCAATCCTAACCCTGAAGCCACTTCCAACAATTGACCCTAAAGACAAAGGCAAAAGTGTCTTAGAAGAACCTGAGCCTGCAAAGAAGATGACTAGAAGTGATTTTGATGCTGCTCAGATTGCAAGAGATGCAGAAATCGCCAGACAGTTACAAGTAGACTTGCAAGCAGAGGTAGAAAGGGAAAGACAGAGGGAAGAAGAAGCATCTAAGGCTGCTATAGCTGAGACGTATGATGAAGTTCAAGCAGGGATTGATGCTGATGCATTGTTTGCAGCCAAGCTTCAACAGGAAGAAAGAGAGGAGTATACAATTGAAGAGAGAGCAAAGTTCTTGGCTGAAACAATTGCTGCTCAAAGAAAATTCAGAGCTGCACAAAGATCTGCTGAGATTAGAAGTAGACCACCAACTAAATCTCAACTGAGGAATTTGATGATGACGTATCTGAAGAATATGGGTGGTTACAAACACTCTCAGCTGAAGGCAAAGACATTTGCAGAAATTCAAGGTTTGTATGAAAGACAGAAAAGGGTAATTGATGATTTCAAGCCTATGGATTCAGATGATGCAGTAAAAGATTCTAAAGAAACAGCTGGTGTACATAAGCAAAAGGTTCTTGAAGAACCTAACAATACTAAGGTTGAAGTTAAGCAAGAAGGACATAAAGAGAGTATCAGGAAAAGACCAAGCAGAAGACTTAAGATGAAAGCAACAAAGAAGTCTAAAAGACAAAAGACTGATGCTGATCTTGAAGAGGAAGAGCAACTAAAGGCTTTTCTGAAGATAGTTCCAGATGAAGAAGGAATAATAGATTATGAAGTCCTGGAGAAGAGGTTTCCAATTATTAACTGGGAATCAAAATTCTATGATTTTGACAGACATGGAGCAGAGTGCATCTACTATAGAATCTTTAGATCTGATGGAAGTTCTAGGTGGATTAAAACCTTTTCTGAAATGGTGACAAGGTTTGATAGGCTAGATCTTGAGGAGTTATATAATCTGGTGATGAAGAGATTTGAAACAACTACTCCAGAAGGTGTTGATCTAGTTCTTTGGGGAGATTTAAGAATAATGTTTGATGCAAATACAGAAGATAAACTCTGGCAGAATCAAGAAAGATAGAATCTTAAGAGCTGGGATTTATATGAAAATTGTGGTGTTCATACCTTGATACTGGAAGATGGTACTGAGATTCATATGCTTGCAGAGAGGAAGTATCCACTCATAAAAGAAACACTTGAGAGAATGCTTTCTTTGAGGTTAGTAGCTGAGACTGCAAGTGAAGATGCTTATACTCTGCTTAGATTCATTCAAAAGCAGATTGATAATGTAGATCCACGATCTAGCTCATCTAGGATATCATAACCATGATCCAGCGGAATAACAAATAATACAATCATAATTAAGAACAAGGTGTTACTACTAAACATTAAGCCTTTCATTATCTTTGATCAGGATACCCCCCAAAAAATAAAAAAAAAAGGGGCCCCTTACTCATAAACTACTAAGCGACTAAAAAGCCTAGCTACTAAAGCTAGGCGTCTTACAAAGACTTGACGCCTAGAGTACACACACACACCTTTAGGTTTACATTGTGAATTGAATGAATGAATAACCTAGATGCCTACCTCTCTTTATATACTAGAGAGGCTAGGGTTTACAAGACTTCCTGTAGAAGATAAGTATAAAATATTTAGTCTTGTAGGTCCTTCATCTTTTATATCTTTTGTCATATCAACTCAAAGTATAATTCCCAACAATCTTCCCCTAGTTGATAATGACAAAACTCATAAGCACAAGCTTCCCCTGAAGCTAATAAAGATGAAGACTTCCCCTTAATCCATGCACTCTTCCCCTTTTTGTCATATCAAATAGGGGTCTCTGAAAATGAGCAACTTCCCCCCCTGAAAATAGTGCAATGTAGTGAATACATGAACATCAGAAAGGCTCCAAGTAGTGAACAATGAAAGACAAACGAATAATACGAATTTGTTGAAGAAGTATGAATTTTCCAAACTTGTGTCTTATATCCTGTTTATCCACATGACGTCGAGTCTCATACCTGCTATGTATAAGTAGACCTATGTCTCTTGACAAAATCGCCATTCCTCTATTAAATAAGACACTAAGCATAATAACGTAACTCCTTAAAGTGATAGCAAATGACGAGTAACATCATAAGGTATATCGTACAACTTCATGCTAACTTCATCAAGTCATCGTCACCCCCCTAGCCTTATAAATCACGACAAGGTATCTTAAAGGTGACCACTCCTATTAAGATATGATAAGAACCCAAAACCTGTGAAAATCAACTCAACATCAAATCATTAATAATCAATATCTTTCTTCAAATAATCTCCAAAACGAGCCATAAACATCATCATCGTTCAAGATCCAAACGCGTCCAAAACCCAAAATGTGTGTGTCATCCGATATCGGCCAACGCTAGCGGTACAAACAGCTATATCGGACAAAGCTAAACCCGTAACAAACCAAACAGTCATTAGTGACCATATTTATGGTATCAAATCCTGTCACTAAAGGTCACTAACTACTTGCGCTGAGAATGGTATGCAAAACTGTCACTGATTTGCACTTTCTTCAACCAGCACAAATGACCAGTAGGAATGTAACACAACTAATAGAAACCGTTTGAAGAGCCAGCATAAATCGTGAACTACCAGCAGTAACTGACATACAACCAGGAGTAACCACGAGCGACCAGTAGTAACAATGAGCAACCAGTAGGAACACCATATACCCAGTAGGAAACAAAACAACGAGTGTACATGGCAGTACTAAACCTGAAGCAGCAGAACGAATAGTATAACACATCATAACCACGTCAACAATTAGCGGCACTTTGGAATATGACATGAGCCCATAGTGAATACCCCAATGACCAATATAAACTCATGAAACAGAATAAATCATGTCCTAATAATCAGGGATTCATAATATCAAAAATTTAGGAAATAAAATCCTATTCCTTAAATTTAGTATCAAGACCCCAACTACTTTAAAAAATCATGGAAAACCCCCCCACCTTTTTTTTTCCAACACAATAACGCCCATGACGATTAAATCCATGCATCCCGTATTCCCAAATATAATCATGAAAATCTCTATACCAGCTGTATCATCATCAAAACTAATCTGCTCATGTACCATTCAAATAATATCATATATACAAACCTGCTGTACCTTTGAATATATGTAAAGATGTCATTATATGACCACCAACAATCTTCCTGCTGCTATACCATGCCCAGATCATCGACCAGAAACATAGGACTTATGTTACACAAACCAGAAAAAACCCAAACCTGTATATAGCTCTGCTGCCCTTTCATAGCCTGCTGCTGCTTCTACTAGGGTTTATAAAAACCCTAATCTTTTCATTTTTGTGGTTCAAGCAACAATAAACAATACGAACACCGCCATTAATCCAAAACACAAACAATCACAAACATACATTAATCTCATTCATTTTCTAAAAATAATGCGCTTACAAAGACATGCTTAATGACAACCTTAGTTAGGGATCAATTAATTGGTCCCAAGACCTACCTCCCCATAACCGATAAATCCATATAATCCATCTCAGATCAAATCAACAACAATAATAAAGGGTTAAAAACGAGCTATTATTATCATGAGACAACAAAAATTTATATCTCAGCTAAGTGCATCACGTTGATCCCAGATCACACTCCCCATAGCCAGTTGAAATAATAATGGGGTTTGGTCCCAGACCCAACATGCGGCATTATTATGTATCAATAAGCAGCTTATGAAAACAAAATCAAATCATGCAGAAGATAATTTGATCGAAGACATATCATTTTTCAGAATTAGGGTTTTGTGGCCTTCAAGAACATCATGGACAGCAACACGACACCTTGTAGATCCTAGATTGAGAGCCATGAGGCTCTGATACCACATGTAGATCCAAGATCTAGCTCATCTAGGATATCATAACCATGATCCAGCAGAATACAATCATAATTAAGAACAAGGTGTTACTACTAAACATTAAGCCTTTCATTTTATTTTTGGATCAGATACAAAAAGGCTTACTATACTACCTAAATACTAAAAGCTAGCTACTATAGCTAAGCGTCTACAAAGACTTGACGCCCTAGAGTACCACACACACACCTTTAGTTTAACATTGATGAATTGAATGAATAATAACCAAGGACCGCCTACCTCTCTTTATATACTAGAGAGGCTAGGGTTTACAAGACTTCCTGTAGAAGATAAGTATAAAATATTTAGTCTTGTAGGTCCTTCATCTTTTATATCTTTTGTCATATCAACTCAAAGTATAATTCCCAACAGATGAGTATGGAAGCCATGATGGAGGTGAGAAGGATCTTTAAGTGTTGGTTTTAGCACCACACATTAAATGGTCATCAGTTCACCATGTCTAACAGACATCAAGAACTGGCTAGTCTAGAGCAAACGGCTTCTGGTAAAGACTTCTCAAATCCGTTAATAGCTGATAGTTTGCTAAAAACTATATAGTTCTCATCTCACCATGCTTCATAATAAAGAGTTGGCTAGTCCAAAGCAAACGGCTCTTGGTAAAGACATCTCAAATCCGTTGATAGTTTATAGTTTACTCAAAACTATATGGTTATTAATGCACCATGTTAATGCAATGAAGCATTGGCTATTTCAGAGCAAACGGCTACTGGTAAAGAAATATCAAATTCGTTTATGGCTGGTAGTTTGCCAAAAACTACATAGCCAACTTAGTTGGTATTTTTGCTGTGTTGCTAAAAAGACTGGAAGCTAATTGGTATGTGCTTAATTACACATACCTTTTACCTTTAAAAACGAGCTAAAATAACCAAAAATCATCAAAGAGAAGATTAAAAGAATAGCTATGTGTTTGGATATAAATTCCTCATACAGTGATCAAGAAGCTAAACTGAAGAAACATGAAGGTTAATAAGTGAACATCATGTTTAGGGGAGGATTGTTGGGAATTATGTTTTCCTGACTTAGTATTGTTAGTGTTAGTTAGTTAGTACTGCTAGTAGTAAGTTAGTACTGCTAGCATATATTAGTTAGTATTGTTAGGAGATATGCATGAGTTATAATAGGAATAGATATGCATTATCTCTTCACACATTTTGTAAGCCCATTAAGGTTTCCTTGGTGTATAATGGAATCCCGATGGCCTGTTAGTATACTAGTTTTCACAAAATATTCATAGTTAGTATTCTGTAACCTAGCAGATTAATAGTAATCAAATACTGTTTTATTCTATTATGCTTCTTAGACAATATAAGTTATTTGCTTAACTTATATTGTTTCATAGTCATTGTTTCTCTTGTAGCTAGTTTAGATCTATCCAGATTGGCTACCACCCTTAACAGGCTAGAAAGATCTATTCATTTTGGGATCAACATCTACAATGATGCCCAAACATTTAAATCAGATTTATTAACTAAACTGATTTTAAGCCCTTAACATATCGATGAATTTGATTTAAAAGTTGAAACATCATTGTCCGAATGTGATGAAGAGGAACAAAATGTTTTAAACTTTAATGATCTATTTCATTTTAACATAATTTATCCTAATGATTCACGATCGGATAAAGGAAATGATGATGATAAAGTTGAATATTGAACATCTTTGGGGTATGTATATCATTACCATTACTCTAATGTAAATTGATATTACTGATGCTGGTGCTTATGCACCCATGGTTTCAAATTTGATTTGATAAAAAAAGTCATGATTCATCTAATAAATTTTTCAAAACTAAAACTTTTATCAAGGAATTAAATTTTAATATCATAACTTGGAATCATCTTAACAAAGGGATGTCCTTCATTTTCATAATCAAGAATTTGTATGTGTCATTTGGTATCCTGTTCGACACTAAATTGTTTTATAAGGATGGGATTAAATTGGGGCAAGTCTAACTTAAAGACTTTTCTATAAACAAAAGTGCTTGCGGGAGACAACCCGGAATGTTATTTTTCAATTTTTATCGAGTCTGTCTTCCCAGACTGTCTATACGGCGTATCCAAACCTCATGGATACGGCATATTGACTATTTGGACGTTTCTAGTCTTTATTTTTAGCACGGTCTATACGACGTATTCATTAAACGAATACAGCGTATTCGACACAGGTATCAATACGGCGTATCCTGGGGAATGGATATGGCGTATCGACTTCCTTATTATCTTGTGTTGTTGATCTGAGAAGTAACACGCCCCGGACCCTTATTCCCCTGCGACCCAATTTGGGGGTGTTACATCGTGAAAGTAATATCGTCGAATATTGGAGGAGAATTTACAAATCTAGAGATCTTGAAGTGTTGGAGTCTTAAAACTTCAAGGCGGCTGTTCAACACACAATCTTGCTCATTAACATAAATTAGAGAATCTACTGAGCAAATATCAGGGGGGTTTCTCATTCTAATTCTTTTTAATTCCTATAATTTTAATGTTTTATGTATACAATGAGGACGTTGTATAATTCATGTGGGGGATGAGATTAAAATGTTTACTTGTCCTATTTTTCACATTAAAATGATTAAAATGCTTAAATTATGCTCAACTTTAAAAAAATTTCAAACATACTTTTGTGAAATTACTTGATACATAACCCACACACAATAACCCTTATTAGATATTGTGATGATTTAGCCTATATGTTTCCAAATGTTTACCTAAATTACACAAAATATGAGTGTGCCGGTGATGTAGTGGACTTTAGAACTTGGCTTGGTATATCACTTGAGACCACAATAATGAGTATTATGGATTTAATTAGAGTAACTTGTTTACATTGGTAAATTTTTAGGATTACACCTAGATCGCCTTTCTATGTTGTTTATTAACTAACTACACCGGTAAGTTAACCTCCAGTTTAAACCCTTTTCCACTCCTATCTTTAGAGTGAAGATCCACTAGAATAACCCGTAGAACCAATCCTTTAGGAATTACAACAATTATTTGTTTCATTACACCTTTACACCTTAACCTACCCTCTTAGATTAAGTTTAATTTATAGTTGCTAGTTGCTTAAAGTGTAAAGTTTGTATTTCCCGAGTCTTGTGCTATTTTCTATCTTTGGTGCGGTTGGAAATTTGCACATTGCAAATGGGAATGTATATTATAGTCAAAACTCATGTGATTTTACTACCATCACAATAATGGTGAGTCCGAAGAACGAAGGAATTATCCCAAATTATTATGATCGTGAAGATGGTGAAACTACTCTGAGTTTCGTATATAGTTAGATTGCACAAAAAAAGAGAAAGAAAAAAAATTGAAAAAATTAGAAAAAATTGCAACACAAAAAGAAGGAAAGTTTGAAGATAATTGTTTTGCAAAGCAAGAACCGAAGGAATTACACGAAGGATCGATTATTCATTGATACAAATTGACGATGTAGAGTATTGTATAAAGTGGTAGATATCGCCACTTACCTTGTAGAGTATGTAAAGTTTTGGGATGATTGGGAAGTTGACCGTTACGAGAACGCCAACTTAGGTTGTTGTTTTTTGATCTATGATCAAGACGTTGTAAATTTCGTGTCTTATCATGGTAACAGGTCAGGAAAAAGTGTCCAGCAACTATGTATCTTAGTCTCATAATCTATGGTCTCTTGATTTTATTATTAACAACAATTTACTTTCCACTCACCTAAAGATAAGCCTCCTGGTTTTTCGCGAATAGAGGACTTATACGAGCGTGGCATATGTCTATTTCGACATTAGACCATTGTATGCATGTCTCCAAATCAGCTTCCACGTTGGTTTATAACTTTTAGTTGAAGTAGAAGGTTCCTACCCTAAACATTCTTCAACTTAATCGTGGTTAAAATTCGAATAGGGGATTGATCGAACACACATGTCTAATTCCGTCGTTACGAGCCATTTATGTATGCTTCAGCTGCCCTGTTGGAGTGGTACTTCTGGTGAAAGATTGATAAATTATCAAACCATAAGCCTTTCCATACAAAAACCCATATTTACCTTTATAAACTTGTTACTCCTTAACTTTAGCGGTGGAGATGTGTATCCTTTCCAAGCTTATGATAGAATACTCGTCATGACCGAGCAATTGAGCGAATTAGTTACATGTTACCACATAGATTAGTTTTAAGTGATTTGAGTGTTTTTTCATCTTCTTATTTCGTAATGTGTTGGTTATGTACTTGTAATAGGATCAAATAATTCTTTACGAAAATATCCTCAGGGATACATTTTTATAAACTTCTAAAGGCTACTTGAGGACAAGTAGGATTCAAGTGGGGGGATATTTAATGACATCAAATAACGTCTATTTTATAGCATCATTTATCCCATGTTATTAACCGATTTTGTATAGTTATTGCAAAGAATTGTTACTTAATCGTTTATGTTTGAGAATTGTAGTAATTATGGAGTACTTGGTGAATATTTGTAAAAGGCGCGCATTTTAGAGCTTAAACGAAGATATTTTGAAGATTACTATTCTGAAGACCAGTACGCCGTATCCATCAAGGAAGATACGGCGTATCCGTGCCTACACTCACCAAAGACCACAAAGGAATGAAGCTCAATAAGCCGTATCCAAAAGAAGTCAATACGCCGTATTGAAGATATAGTATTATAATATTCTGGAAGATATCAAACGTGATCCCTACTCCAAGAAACTCCAATACGTCGTATCCAACACCTTGGATACCCGTATCAAACCGACTTCCAGACCCTATAAATACAAAACTCAAAAACGAGTTTTGGGGGTGCTAAATCATATTCTCGATACTTAAACCATAAAAGTCGATTTTCAGAAGAAAAGAAGAGAAAAAGAGGCCGAGCAACGCTATCAATTCCATAGAATACAACGTGTAATTCCACATACTTTTGTAATCGTTTGGTTTTTAGTATCATTCATTAAACATCGGTTAGTTTACCTGGCTAAATAATTGCTTTGTATTATTAGCATGTTGAAGGCTAATACCTTCAGGTATTAGCCATTATTATAAAGATTTGAATGTTTGGTATTTTTTTATCTCGATTTCTTGATTTATCATTGAATGCCTATTTATGTTTATCAATTTATACATGTTTACGCGCTTTTATATGTGACCTATCATTCAACTGGATCTAGTGATATGGACCAAGTAATCTAGAGTCTGGGATAGCTCTCTATATAGTGATTTATACATCTAGAACCATAGGATCATAAATATTGTCCTGCTAAACCTGTGTCTATAGATACGCTTATTCGGGCTTAACTATTAATTCGATATTGCCAATGGTTTTATTAACGAGTTTAAGCTAGAAGTGAACTAGATAATTCAACAAATAACGTTCTAATTCCATTGGATTTTGGACAAGTGAACTACTAGTGTATAAATCTCCATTAAGCGGTAAGTGGGTAAAGTCTCTATGAGCTAGGGTTTAACAAGATCACTATTGCTTTATAAATCCCTAAATGGAATTATATCAGCGAATAAGATTTTTTATGCAGGATGGTTTTAAATTGTACAGAATTAATGATGTCTAGGTCTTAGGATGAAGTAACGCCTAATCTTTAAGAAATAGTACACCAGCCCCTCGAGAGAAGAAATCATTGCACTTAATAAACAAACCAACATTCTAATCGGATTAATAATGGTTAATACAGTTTTCCCTTAATTTGGTTTGACCACTTTCCTCTTTTATCTTTTGTTAATTTGCTTGTGTGGGTTAAAGTGCTTTGAATTGATTGTAGTCACCAACCAAAACCATGCCAGTCTCTTAGGCTGAAAACCCCCTTTTCTCGTTAGAATAAGGATTAGGACTGACATAGGTTTATAATAGAATAGAATTAACATAGATTAGATAACCAAGATATTAATTAAATTGGTAGATTTAACCTCGCTTCAAGTGTTCGACACCTTACTTACCACAAAACTATTACCGATCGGGTACACTGCCCGTTAAAGTGTTGTTTTTGGTTTAGTCGGCAAAATATAAATTTAAAACTTGAATCATAAAAATATACACCACACAACGACACATCAAGTTTTTTGGCGCCGTTGCCGGGGAGTGAAATTAATCTTGATTTTTATTTGATATTTTGGTTTTTAACATTAGAATAGATCTAACCCTTAGGATTAGTGTAATTTAGATTAATGTATATTCTTGTATATTCTGTAAATTTTGTATATTTGTCTTTAATTGTTTGCTTGTATATATGTGTGTTTAATTGTTTGCGTATTTAATTGTTTTTCTCAATACACTGTTCTGGTCGATAGCTGAATACGGCGTATCCACTACCATCGGATACGGCATATCCAACTTTCTGTCCAATACAAGGTATTCATTCAACTGATTAATACAGCGTATCCACTTCCATTGGATACGGCGTATCGATCATCTAGAACAGAATCAGGATCTTGGTTTTCGTATTTGATTTTCGTGCTAAATTTTTTTTTCTATCTTTCTTCAGAGCAAATCATATTGATTGTTTATCCTTTATTACAGGTAGTGCATGACAAGGAGTTCAACAAACGAACTATTTACACCTTACAAAGAACCTGAACGAGAATTTCGATCATC